>UFQX01000674.1:96870-110352 GCA_900497675.1 Arapaima gigas
GTGGTGCGTCGGCCCCCCGGGGGGCACTCCTGACATTCGTCTCCGCACTGCTGGCAGCCTGGGTGCTGGTGTAGCTGTAGAGTGCCGAGGCAGGAGGGACCAGAACCACCTGAGTGGATTTATACCTGGAGAAGAAGGTCTGACCTTAGTGACCTCAGTGGCATCTGGTCCATGTGGCCTGAGAGGAGGGACACATGGGGAGGGGGGGGGGGGGGGCCACCTGGCATCACCTGGCGCCCCCTGCTGTAGACAGATGTGAACATCATCAAANGGGGGGGGGGGGGGGGGGGATCCACCTGGCATCACCTGGCGCCCCCTGCTGTAGACAGATGTGAACATCATCAAAGACAGACTGACAGAATTCACAGAAACATGGGATGTGATCAAGACTAAAACTGGACTCAAACCGTAACAGGCGGCGCCGGCTCCTTATTTCCATGTTGAAGTTCTGCTCTCTTTTATCCGCTTTTTCCACGACAAAGATGGAAATACAGTATGTTTTTGTTTCCACGTCTGCACGGTACGGTCATCCTCTGAACACAGAAGCCAGATGCCAAGTAAGAAGAAAGACAGAAAATAAAATCGGGCTGGTTGTGGCCATTTGGGCCGACGCCGGGTGGATGTGAAGCGTTAGAGGGGATTAATAAAGTCCTGTCATGTCCAACCTATAAAATAATAAGTTTCTGTGGGGGAAAGCGACATTGTCAAAGCCAAAAAGGGGCCGTGTGATAAATACCAAGCGCCTTCTGCCTGTTTGATAGGAAGCCCACGTTGGTCCAAAAGCTCAACGAAAGTCCTCCTCGAGACACAGCAGCAGCAGAAGGAATCCGCCTGAAGTGAAACGTCTGCGTTTTATTTCCCACCCAGCGAAGACCACCTCTCACTGCCTCCAAGATGTGTTGCTTGTTTTGTTTGTTTATTAAAATTGCTTTTGGGGGGGGTGTCGTGTACATATAACACATGCAAATAAGGCTCTACGGATATGAAATATAATTTCTTTCTGGGGGAATAGAGTTTGAAACAAAACCTACTATATAGTCATATTTAAATTCAAATGGCTGAAAGAATAAATAAATCAACTATAAATAAACGTTTTAGCGCGTGTGTGTTGTTTGTTAAGGATCTGAAACAACGTGTTCTGCTTACGCTCATGTAGCAGGGAATAAATTTAGGAAGGAGAAACATCCGAGGCCACGTCGAGCAGCCAGCAGAGGAAAAAACGTGTTTATAGATGAGAATTTGGCAGCTGTCTGGATAAAGGAGGTGGAGCAGAGATTCTCCTGCACATCCCCTTATTTTAAATTTTCTGCTCATGCCAGTAAACACTGTTAAACTTATAAAACACAGACTTTCCAAACCAAACCCCTCCGGCTACAGAGGGAGTGAGATTAACTTTTTGGCCGGTTAGGAAAGATGAAATATTAGTGTCACATCTCCACTGGATCCTGGGAATGATCTGCTTGTGAATTTTCAGATACAAACATTTTTTCCCTATCTGTCTCTATCTATCCATCTATCTGTCTGTCTATCTATCCATCTGTCTGTCTATCCATCCATCTGTCTGTCTATCCATCCGTCTGTCTATCTATCCATCTGTCTGTCTATCCATCCATCTGTCTGTCTATCCATCCATCTGTCTGTCTATCCATCCATCTGTCTATCCATCTATCTGCCAGTCTGTCATCCATCTATCTATCTGTCTGTCTGTCTATGTATGTATGTCTAATTTGCATTTTCTTTGTCTAATCTTTTGGAAAACTGGGTTCCCTCCACATCCAGGCATTGGTTTGGGGGGGTGGGCAGCTGAAGAGTGACCTTCATCCCAGTCACCCCCCACGTTGTGCTGGGACAAATGGGACCTCAGGCAGTGTTAAAGGGGTTCATGGAATTTGCAGAGACTCTGTTTTTCATTTCCACTGTTCTAAACCGCATACTAAATTACAATATAGTTCAAAGTTAAAAAAAAGGTACAATTTAAAGCGGCGTCTTTTTTATGTTTTATTGCTTCAGTGAAGACTTTTACAGAACTTGCAAACACATCCCGGGATGCCTGGATCTACCTTTTCACTGTGTACAGGTTGATGAAAAGAGAAGTAGGAATAAGAATAAAACTGGGAAATGCAGGTAAAACAATGTGACACAGGATCCAGTTGTACCGTCTACGACTCCTGTTTGTTGCAGAGTAGAAATAACCTGTATTTCCACATGTGAACAGAAGGACAACAGAGATGAAAGATCATCTTCAGTCTGTCTTTACTCCTCATCCTCAGTATTTTCAGGAACAGGTCTAAACAGGGGGCTGTGGTGGGTCAGAAAGTTTAAATCTTCGCTAACTTAAAGTTTTCATTTGAATATAGTGTGAAGTTACCAGAAATAAAAAAGGCATTTCAGGGCGATGCAGTGCTGCCACATCCAGGGTGTAGCCTGACCACGGTGACCAGAGACCAGAGACCAGATGGGTTATTGATTCTTTTNGCCTGACCACGGTGACCAGAGACCAGAGACCAGATGGGTTATTGATTCTTTTATTGTCTATTATTCAGCTTTTATTGATTGTGGTAAAAGTGACCTTTTTGAGTTACAGACAAGTCAAGATGTGAACACCTTGTGTGTGCAAGTTGAGGTGTTATGAGGGAGGACCTGCTCAGGAGCCCCCCGGACACCCAGCGTTCTCCGTTGTCAGGCACAGCATCCTATTGTCCCTTAGAAGGTGACAGTGTGACGAGTGCCTCGCTCCTCCTCTGTGACAAACAATACAGGATCTCTTTCGACGTCAAATAACAAACCATAAACATCAGGCCAGGCATTTTCACACGGGGAGATGTAACAAAGCTACCATTCTCATTTGTGACAGATGGATGTAGGGGTAACACTGCAGTCTGAGCAGCAGGACGTGTGACAACATCATGTAGATCTGCAGTCCAAGGGCCACGAAGGGAGCGGTGGCTGAGGGAACTGTGATTTCTGCTGAGTCAACTCGAAAAGGCAAAAAGGTCAGCAGTTAGACAGGACTAAACACTTGAGAAGAGGGGGAGAACAAACGAGAAGAGGCACAGAGAGCAAAATTTACTTATATAATCAAGAAATGTAGAGACAAATTCGGACAACAAAAAAAGAGGGTAAATAACGTGAATTTGTGACGTGATTTTGGCGGCACGGCAGACGGTTCAGTCGCCGCGTCATTTCATTCCAGCCAGCGATTCCCTCCGCACGGCCCAACTGTACCTAAATGTTTTATTTGTCGAAAACAGTACTCAGATACGAGCTGGATCGCCATGGCAACCATTCCTTTGGCGCCGCGGTCCGAAACGCTCTCCGGTGTCGGCCGGCTTCCGGCCCCTCGGCCCACGAGCGAAGGTCTGCTGTTGTGTTTTGGACGCCTGCGGCAGTGGAGTCGCTTCAGCGTAGAAAGCGGCGCAGCCCTCGCTTCCGCTCCGTAACCAAGGACATCAATTTATGTGTTGATTTGAAGACGCCGAAATGCACGGCCGTCTCCGCTGCCGCGTCGCCACTGCAGCCGACACGGCGTCTGGAGCTCTTCTTCTCCGTGCGGTTCAGGTCGGACGTCTGCCTTCTCTGTTGCCCACATTCCCAGTTTTACCACTGGGGATTTTAAAAATGTATGTATTTTTAAATTTTATGTTTTCAAAAACCGTTTGTTGAGGAACCCCCCTCATAGAGCAGGCGCACGAGGGAGCAAGAAATGGAGATCCTCAGGTCCACGGTGCTGACACCTGGGAAACACTGTATGTATAATGATGCAGTGACTGAAGTGCTTGAGATAAAGAATGAGATCTTGCTGATGGACAATTCCAAACACTTGATTCCCACGCTTTATTCCGTTTTATTAGGTAGGACGAATTCCTGCGACACTTTGCTGGAGACGCGGGAACGCGGCCTTGATGTCCTCTGGCGCTCGTGAACGGTCAGCTATATTTACAGAAGTTTTCCCAGCAGGACTTCCCTGGCATGCAGGAGCGAAACTTCCAGTTCCTCTGCGGAATGTACCGGAATCTGCCTTCCCCGGCGTGTCTGTGTAGGCTGTTTAAGTGCACAGCGGCTCCTGGTGCTTTGATGCACCGATTCTGGGACCGCGAAAAGATGCAAGTCACTGGAAGGAAGTTCAACCGGTCAAAAGACATTCGATGTGAATTTTGACTTGACACCTTCTATTTTGCTGTTAAGCCACAACCCAGACGCTCTTGTTGATGAAGTCTCGGAATGTCGGCTGTTCACTCTGACGCAGAGTCGGAAAAGAAAAGGACTTTAAATGTTCCTTCTCTAAATATGTGGATGTCTGGAGTTTTTAACTTCCTCCCACTCGAAAAATTCACATTTCACCTCCACAACAATTTGGAACAGTTTTAGAGCATCTGAACACTGTTCTGGAAGTTAGTAGACAATACTGTGCAACCCTGTGACCCTCTTATGGGATCTGCAAGAAGCTGACCTGTAAACCAACTTGGAGAACAGTGTCTGCTTATTGAAACCAGGTAAACGGAATCGAGTTCCACACCACGGCAAAACAAACGCATCGTGATCCTCGACACGAGTCAATGACAGACTCACTGGGCTATGAAACCCCCCCTGGATGGGACACCGAGCAGAAGGGGGTTTTCTCTGTTGTGCCAAAGTGTTTTTTTAAAGTCTCTTAGAATTTTAATTATATCTGCTTTCAACAAAACTTATTTTAACCTGTTGGCGGACGGCTTCTGCTTTACACTGCTGTCCTTATTTGAGAAGGAGCTGAAGCGGCGGGCAAAAAACCACCCCTCTTCTGCAGTATGTGTGTGTCAAAGTGTCACATTTTACCTGTTTTTTTTTGATGCTCCAGATCACAGTTATACACAACTGGGTTTCCAACACCCACTGGAGCACCTTTAGCTCCAGTAAAAATACCTGCACGTATAAATGGGTAAATCACTGCAAGCTGTTTTGGAGAAGAACATCAGCTAACTGCCCAGTTTTTTTTACAGCACAATTGTCTTTAAGCACGAGATCAAAGAAAAATGTGCAGTTTGCATCATTTCAGCAGCTCCTTACCATGTGTTGACTTTTCAGCTTCAGAATCTGATGCTCAAGAATGGTTAAAAAAAAAAAAAACAAAAAAAACATTGATTTTTGAACAGAGACTGAGCTCTGAAGCCCTTTGTGAGGTGCCGCTTGCTTTGCTCTGTCAGGAACAGGGACTCAGAAGCTTACTGAAAGTCCAGCTGTGGAACAGCTTCAAGCAAGACTAGAAGTTATCCTAACTGCTATAGATGTGACTCATGACCTCAGTCAGACGGGCCCCCCGCCACCCTGTAAGTGACCCCTGTTTCCATTACGTTCACTTAATGCAGGAGGAGGAGCTGCAGGGCATAACCAGCATGGACCCGTCTCCTTCCACAGAAACCAGCAGCAGTTGTTACCATAAAAAAAAAAAATGCACAAATCATCATGTTTAATTTTTCCGTCTCCAATCTTTTCATCTCAGCACACTTGGGACCCCCTACTGCCGAAGGCAGCCGTTTTGAGGTCTGGATCTGGGATAAGTGTTGAATTACAATATCTGTGATTTTTCTTCATATTTAATTTAGGTAGCTGTCAGTTTAACTGTTGTTTGCATTTTTATTTAACACAACTCTCTAAAGCTTAAAATTTCTTTAAAAATGTTTGGGGTGAAAAATGAAAATATTCGTAACATTTCAACGTTAATTTTTACGTGACGCATTATTACCGGCAAAAGGAACGATTCTGAACTATTTAGACATGTTTGGTCTTTATTTTGTCATCCAAACATTTTTGATCAATTTTAAGTTGCATATAAGTGTGTTTACATAAAAGTAAAAACACAAATAAATGACACAGCGATAAACACTGTAGCGCAACACTTATCGAACCGTCAAACGTCCTGTGTCGGCCTCAGTTTCACAGACCTTCAGAACCACGCCTTCGTTGTTGGTTCAGAAATTGGGAAAAGCATCAAAAAAACCGACAGGTCAAAAGCACAAATTCTGCTTCAACTTGCTGATTTTAACACAATGGAAATATAATGGAGAAAATGAGTGAAAAGAGACAAAAAAAAGACCATACTGTGCAGATATGGGAAATAAGGTCCATGGATGCAGGACAGGAAACCTTCTGTGTTCCATGTTGCAGCCAAAATGCTCACAAACAACAAACCGTCTCCTTCATTATATCATTATCATTTATCCCTTTTATCTGACACTTTTCTCCCGAGAAGTTGTACAACACGAGAGGTTTGTACCCTCAGCTGCTCAGTTATTCTCAGAATCCCGATTTCATTAACTCTTAATTTGGGACAGTGTGATATGAGCAGAAAACAACACAGAAATGAAGGAATTTCATTGTCAGAAGATGTACAGATATGGATGAGGCCTGAGTCACATGCTGAAGGTGGTCAAGGTCAGCAGGTGAGACCCCCCCCCCTCCCCCCCGGGGTTAGTACCTCCCCTGCACCCCCAGCTGCTGTTCTGCGGCGGCCTGGATGGCACAGTGCACCACTCGCACCTCCTCCTGCCTCAGCGTTCTCTCCATGTGGCGGTATGTGACCCGGTAGCAGTGGCTCACCTTCTTCGTCCTGTGGGGAGAAGGTCGACAGTCAGAGGAGGCCGGGGGTCTGGGGCCGGAACTCAGTGTCGAGGTTCAAGGTTCAATTTATTGCCATTCTACCCTTGCACAAATGAGGGGGGGGGGGCAGAGGGAGGGAGAGGGAAAAAGAGAGGGGGGGAAAGAGGGAGAGAGAAAGAGAGTGAGAGAGGGAAAGAGGGGGAGACAGAAAGACAGAGAGAGGGAGAGGGAAAGAGAGTGAGAGAGGGAAAGAGGGGGAGACAGAAAGACAGAGAGAGGGAGAGGGAAAGAGAGTGAGAGAGGGAAAGAGGGGGAGACAGAAAGACAGAGAGAGGGAGAGGGAAAGAGAGTGAGAGAGGGAAACAGGGGGAGACAGAAAGACAGAGAGAGGGAGAGGGAAAGAGAGTGAGGAAAAGAGAAAGAACAAGGAAGAGAGGGGGAGGGAGAAAGAGGAAAAAGCAAGGGAGACAAAGACAGAAAGAAGGGGGGGAGACAGCAAGAGAGGGAGGGAACAAGGAAGGGAGAAAGAGTGAGAAAGAGGGAAAGAAGGAGAAAGAGGGTGAGAGGGGAAGAGAAGGGGGGGCCTCCACCCCCACCTTCCCACTGAAATAAGACGCTGCTGTAAGAGGCACCACTTGGCAGGACTGTATTGAACCTGGGCTTTCAATTCGATCACGAGTATCTGAAGGCCGCTCCTCCTGCGCGCCCCCCGCGGGGCTTCCGAGCCCTCCATCACACTAAAAATACACACGTTACATTTTCCCATCTCGCATTTAAAATGTTAAAAAAGTGCTGTATCAATATGACAAAGGGCCGCGGGGCGAAGTATGGATTCCCGATGTTAATGAAATCTACCCCGAGTCACACATGACGAACAGAATTTCGCATCACAAACGCATCACATTAAGTGGACATGAGCTGAAGAGCGATGCTCCTCTTCCACGGGTCGCCCCAAGTTCCTGTGGCGGTTATAACAGGACCCACGTTTAAAAGCACAACCATTTATGTGGTGTTTTCTCACCGGAGACAGAAAGTCGGAATTTTACCACAACCGCTCCGGGCAGCCGTCGCGCGCCAGGATCCCGCGCGGAGAAAAACCGCCATGGGCACGCGCCTTTTTTTTTTTTTTAAAGCACGACACGCGCGTTTATTACTCACTACAACGGCATTTTCAGCCGTTAAACAATCGTTTTATTTCCACGGCGGGTGGGAAGCGAATCGATACGAGCGCCGCTCGCGTTTCTCACGCTATTTCAGCCGGTGGCGGATTTTAAACCCCGAGGCTGAGCAACGCGGCAGTAAAAATGATCCAAAAAAATGCCCGTTGTCCGTTTTGCGTTTTTCACACCAGCATTTTTTTTTTTAGAGAAAACTTTTTAAAAAATCACTTTGTTGTGCCAACTAGTGAGGAGAGCTTGACATAGAACAAAATAAAAACATTAAAAGTGAAGTGAAAGGAAGGATTTTTTTTCCAGCTCGCAAATACCGCATTATATAAATACCGCGTAAAAACACCTCCCCAGTACAAACACCCGTTAAAAAACAGGTAAAAGAGAGGTAAAAACCAGGTGTGCACCGATTTGTTTTTTTTTCCCTTAAATTTAAAAAGAGCCAAACGTTGAGGGGGGCATAAAAACTCGGTGTTAAACATAAAAAACCCCCCGCAACGCTGCGTTAAGCGGTCACTGACATTGAATTAATTAAAATGTAACATTAAAAGCTTGAAATTATTTATTCGAAAACAAAATTTGAAACAGCATTCAGTTATCACTGTCATGCCAAAAAATCAATTTATTTTTTCCATACTTTAACGTTACATGACACCCCCCCCATAAGAAATAAAGATTATTCGAGTTTTCAGCGGGATCAATAAACCTCGTTATTCCGTGGGGGGGTTACCGGCCCCCCACCTGTCCAGCTACCAAATTTATTTACACACCTTTGCTTTTTTCCACCTGGCAAACGGAACAAGCTGACATACTAAGCGACTAACCAGCCCACAGTCACAACTAACCCAGCTAACAGCAACCCTTCAAATCCCAGTAACAGACTAAATAAGCGAAAATGCGGCGATGGACAAAACAGCCAGTGATTTTATATCTGTATTCCGGGTTGCCGGGGAACAGACACAGTGCAGCGGCCTGTAAAGTGAGCGTCTGTTAAAAATAAACCATACTGAGAAGAACGGAGTAGATTCCCCGCATTGGGCGAGTTGTGCGAGGGCCAGGCTATGTTTTTATGTAACAAACGTGAGTTGGACGCGCGTGAAGAACGTGATGTGCGACTGCAGCCTGCTTACTGGAGAAGAGCAAGTCCATCTCCTCTGACATATCTCTCTCGTGCTCCATCCTTCCTCTCCCCCCCCCACCGAGTGCTTCAAGCGGATGGGAAACCGCTTCCATCACCTTCAACTGCTGTCAAACCTAACGTTCCCGGTATAAGAGACGGTAAACTCCTCACCCGGCCTGCAAGGCTCTCAGGAAGGAGCTCCTCCTCAAGACGGACGATCCTTTGCCAAATAACTTCACGCTGACCGTTGTGGCGGTTTTATTCGCTCCTCGGTTCAAGGCGAACGGCTTCTGTGTTTCTTGCTCCTTTATTATGTTGTACTTTTGAAGTAGCACAGATTTTCCCACCTGGTCACTTCCCAAAACCTTACCGACCCCCCGGAGCTGAAGGTGCTTCTTTGTTTTCTGCACATCTAGGTGTGTCTAACATCTAAAGTGTCTCCTGGATGAGCTGGAAAAACTGTTGATCGGCAAGACCTTGAACCTTGAACCAAAACGTCACACATGAGATGAAGGAAAACTGGGATAGAGATTATTTGTTTGTTACTATCGTGTCGCTCTCCTGCTGTAATAATATTTATCATTATTAATTATTATTAATACTTCAAAGGACCACCTTCAGCTGTCAGCTGGTACTGTGTGTTGAACTTTAAAGCGGAGAAGATAAAGCTGCTATCAAGAGATGAGTATGAAGGGTGAATGTCCACAAAAATCTGAATGGAGCTGAACAATAAATATCTTTTGAAAACAAAAGAAAGTTCCTGAGAAAACACCACAGAAACACATCAGGCACATTATTAAGTTAACTGGTGGTTTGGGGGGAGGGGGGGTGGATAGTTTATGTGGGTTTTCAAAACCATTTATCCTTATAGATCTGTGGTCTTATATCCTGCTTTCATGACTGGGCGGCGCCTCCGGCAGAGACGCCAAAATGGAGCCCATTTCCCTCTGCACACACCCTTCTGTGTGGAAGCTGGGCTGGGAAAATACAGCGCGGTCCCCCGGCGTGACGCACAGACAAGCCTCGTGAAACATCAACAGCCAGAAGTTCCACCCGTGGTGCCAGGGAAGGCAGCTGATTCAGATTTACGGGGTCTGCAGGCCTGAGAGCTTCATTATGAAGAGTGGACAGAGGAAAGGCGTCTGCAGCTCCATTAGCAGCGCTCTCACAGGCCGAGTTCTGCTCGGACGGAATATACCAAACTCACACGTGTAACAAGATACGCTGATTTGCAGGTGTGAATGGAGGCAGTAAAGTGAGCAGACAAAACAAAGCAGGCTGACGCCTGGATCAGCAGCAGAACCACCCTGGCGCTTTCTCGGGGCTCCCTAAGCGTCTGAGAACAACACAGAACGCGGGCAACTCCTTCCGAGGACATGGTTTTTACCTCAGGAAGAGCCAATTATTCGCGCATCATACTACGTCATGACACTTGTTTGCGTTTCTTTCCAAACAGTTTTTATAGACATGCTGACCACGAATTTCTGGGAGGTTTTGCTGTTGAGTTTTTCAAAGCGTGACTTCACAACAGGGTGACCAATTCTGACAAAGAAGAAATTCTGAACATATTAACTGGGCCCCAAAAAGATGGATCCATCCATCCATCCATCCATTAGCTGTGACAGAGCAGCCATGAAGAACCTCAATGCTCTTCATGGCTGAGTCAAGGTTGTCGAGTGCAAAGATGTTGTTTTTGTGTGCAAACATTCAACTTGTTCGTGTGGTTTCTCAACAACGTTGTATGGATGTGAAAGTTGAACGGCAATGAAACTGGACGGGAAGAAAATGGACGCCGTTGAATAATGGAGAAAACTGCGTAGCTGGTCGACGGCCTTCGAAAAAACCGCTTGGATGCTATTGGAGGAGATCACACCTACGCTCAGAAGACAAGGCTTCAGCTTTCATTCTTTGAACACATGAGGCTGAGGGAAAAGTGAGTGAAGGACATCACGCCTGGTGAGGCTGAAGGTCAGTGCCAGAGAGGGAGACCTGCATCGGCGTGGACTGATACTGCAACAGCAGCTATGGATGCCTCTGTCAAAGATTAGCCGTCCGGCTGAAGATCTCATCTTTGCTGCTGTTATCATTCCTCTTGTCCATCCGCTGTCCCAAAAGGTCTCCCGACTTCATATGAGTTATCAAGCAGATAAAATACCCCCCCCCCCAATGCCCTGGAGGGGGTTGGCTTCCTAGCATATGAGGGATTCCTTTACTACACAGCTGCAGGCCTGACATCCCTTCTCATCTGACTCATCTTATTCAGGCTGACCAGCGAAAACATCACCAGCTGGGGGGGTGCCCCCATATGACCCCCATTAAAGACAGCAGCATCTCCCCCAGGCAGCGATGAACACAGGATGCAGAGATCAATTTGCATTCCATTAACTGCTGCTGTCTGCATTCCGTCAACTGTTCCCCTCTTCTGGCGTTTACCCAGCAGCCTCCATTCACCGTGTCACTATGACTGGGACGTCTGGCAGGCTTTGAATGACCACGGAGACGAGGCCCAATCCTGGGCAAGACCAACGGGCAAAACTGTCCCATCGTGTGTGGAGCAGCATTAGAGATCTCATCAACCGCCACCAACCGAGTGCCAAAAGTGCCCTATAAGCAACAGAAATGGGTGAATAAATGCATCAATGCAACTATTAAAAATTCAGTTGGGAATTATTGCCCAAAGTTGGACGGAAGCCAAGGGAAATGGGTGTTTGAGACATTATCGATATTTCTCATCATTTTTAGCAGCTCAAAAGAGCTTGTGCCTTCCAAGGGTCTGGAGGACAACTGGGGAGGTCTGACAGACATAGAGGAAGGAAGGGTGATGCCGTGGAGAAAGTGCGCAGAAAACAATGCATGTAACAAATGTAGCTGAATTCAGAAGTCGATGGCCCTACAAATGAAGTTTCATAAGAACATCTCATGAAGACACCAAAAAAATATGGAGAAACATCTTCTGTTCTGTTAAACATTCAATGTAACATTACCCTTGAAGTGGAAGAGGGACCTCTGCGGTGTAACACTGGGTTGCACAGCAGGCAGATGTGAAAGACACACATGCAGTATGTAGACACGTTTTAGGGAGATATTGTGAAATTTCTGCAGAACTGGAAGATGCTGAAGGGCGGCACTGGAAGGTGGACCCGGCGAAACGGGATTTGTTAAACTGCGAGGTCGCCTGCTGTCCTCCTGGCCACCATAAATCATTCACAGGGACAGGGATCTGCCTGGGATACCCTGTTTGCTTCATTTGGCCTCTGCACTGCTGGCCTTAATATTCTGCAGGACCACGGAGGTCTCCAGATACCACTGGGATTCTGCTTTGAACCCTCTGCCAAGCTCTCAAACCCAGCACTGCCTCAGGACCCTGCCAAGCTGTCATCTCCCTGAAGTGAAACATCTCCACGCAGGTCACGAACGCAGCCTTGCCCCTGACAAGGTGACCAATAACAGATTATGGAGATCACCAGGTGACACCACACAGCGAGGACCCACAAATACATTCAGCACCTCAGAAGTTCCTTCATCAGGTCTGCTGAACATCTCAACAACATGTCCTACATCCCACCACCAGCATCATCTGCTCCTTGCAAGTAACTGCACCGTGGTTGGTTGGACATCTCCTGGGACCTGCTCCATCTCCTGCTCTCACGCACTCACCCTCTCCGTCAAGGTGACCCACAGATCTATCCAGCATCTCAGTTCTTTTACCAAGTCTTCTCAACATCTCATCCACGACCAAGGTGGCCAGAGACTTCCTCAGTCTAGAGCTGAGGGAGAAATGTGATCCACCCCAAAAATGATAAAGTCATGGAAAAGGAAAGTGACAAAACATCAGTGGCTACTGGCTGCCCAGGATGTGAGCTGGACCTGCTCCTGGTCCTGGTATCGCTCAACTTCAACCAGCATTTTTAACCACCACTGCTTGGGGTGTCACTGACAGATAAAGGAACGTCGGCTTGAGAGCCAAAGACACTTCTTACTATTTTCACACATCAATGTGACTAAACATCTCCATGGGCCCACAGTAGAAGAAGTGAACATGTGAGGGATTTCATGGCATTTATTCCTTAATTCAACTTAAATTGCCTGACAACAGATATTGTACAACTGTGAAGCTTGAGGGCTTTGACAGTTGGGTAAATCACTGCTGCACTTTGGCCACAAAGTTCCTTCTCTTACAGCTGCTTTTGTGGAAGTGTGTTGGAGGCGCAGATTCATCCAGATAAAACGAGCCATTTCTCCACCACCGACCGCATCCCAGGCAACGCGGGGTGGCGCCTATATATCCACGGCAAAAAATAACTCGCCAAAATGATATTACATCCCAGAAAACAGAACATATAATGTAATTTAAGAAAGGAAAAATGTTTAAATGTTGGAGGTGTATCATTAAAAAAAAATCTGCTTTCTGTCGGGATAATTTACAAAATGACTTTTTCGCCTGTTTATATGTTTTTGCCCAGGGGATGGAATATGGATTGAGGAGAGGCGGTTTCCTAAATAAACAAAATAAAATGAATAACTGACCCCCACTGAAGGGGAAGGGTCCTTTGGGAGCCAGGGGTCTGTGTGTGTGTGTGTGTGTGTGTGCGCGCGGGGGGGGGGGGGGGGGGGGGGGAG
>UFQX01000674.1:110424-135908 GCA_900497675.1 Arapaima gigas
GGTCACTCAATGTCAGAACCCACTGGGTGACATGGTGGGTTTCGACCAACCCTTTATCCTTAACCATTTCCACCCCAATTGCGCACGCTAATATTTTGTACTACTCTGTCCGATAGGTTTGAGCTTCTTTTTTTAATTTATTCACTGCCGTCGTTCCTTCTTCTGGCCTCAAGTGACGTTTCAATCTCAGCAAAAAGACACCTGACTGGGTAACAGACGTAGAGACACGACAGCGTACGTGCGAGGGAAACACGGCAGTCCAGACGTTTTATAGGGGCTCTACTGAAATAATTTAACATCCGGGGGGAAAAAAAAGCTCAGACAAAGGAGCTGATAAGGTGCTTTACACCGTATTGCTGAGTGGAAGGAAATCAATACAGTTAAAAACGGTTAATTATTAATGGTGATGCTGGTTGAGACGGTCAGGAACGGCAGATTTAACTGACATTCCCTCCAGTCCGTTGGTGAAATTGTTAGGTTTTGTAGCATATTTCCTACTTTATTTGTCCTCTGTACAACTGCACTACAAGTTTCCTATCATTTTGGTAAATCACTGCTATACTTTGGTCACAAAGTTCCTTTTGGCACATTTACTGTGATTTTTACTATGACGTCATCCACTGCACAGTCAGTCATTATATGAGGCTCCTTAGCATCTTCCGGGTAAGTAAAGGTCTGGAAAAACAAGTTTAGGGCCGACACGATTTGACTGGCGGTTTCCCACCTTGGACGCGATTACTGAGATTTCCCTTCACGTGACACTTGGGACGCGTCTCGACGGGGAGGCCGCAACCCCACATCCGAGACGAACGGACACGTGAGGCAAATGGAAGTGGGACTGGAAAAAGAAAGAGCTCCCGCCATCTCCCAATTTGCCTGGGCTGAAGGGCGACAGATCGATTTCTCGCCCTTCACGTTGCGCGCAGGGAAGACGGAAGGCCCCACCGAGGAGACGGCCGCGTTTCCGTGACGACACCACGCCCTGACAAGGACTGCTGGGATCGCAAGTCCTCCCTCCTCCCGGAAAACAGGTCCTTACAGACACCCTTTAATGAGCCAAATCGCAGCAGTTTGTCGTTTTTTAAAATTTTTTTATTTTCCCCCATTTACAGATTTATCATTCAATTTCCAAATCAATACGTTATGCTGCATAACGTGACTTAACAGTAGAGGAGTAAAATTCAACAAAGAGAAAACCATCTCACCTGGCTACATCTCAGACACGTTCAGTTCACTCATATTATTTTCACTTTTTGCTGAGAGAGTATCTGTAGTCGTGCTTCCTTCTTAACCGCTGTCACTTGTTCGGGCATCAAAGGTCTGAGCAAATTTATAACGTTCAAATGGATCCAGTTAAATTCGTGACTTTAAACTAATCGAATGCCATTTAGGAAGTAACCGTTATATACTAAGCACACATGTGCAGAAGTTCACATTAACTGCTTAAACCTGGGCAGTCAGGCTTAAACCAGGGATGAACTCATGATATTTGGCACCTGGGGTGGCTCCTGTCTTGGATCATTTCTTTTGAGCCCTGGAACACCCCCCCCTGGGACGCCGCTGCTTTAACAATCACATCATTTTTTTATAAGCTGCCACTGAAACTTGAAGGAAATTGTGTTTTAAATTTCCCAAACTTGAAATGAAAAAAATGGTTTCAATAAAAAAAAAATACAATGAAGAAGAGATAAAAATTCATAACAGTCCATATTGCACATGTAGTAAGTAGAGCAGAATGTGGAAAGTCGGAACCCCTCAACGAACCTGAAGTCCTGTCTCCTTTCTCCTCCACCCCCCCGCCCTAAGCTGTGGCTTCCACAGCTGTCCTACCTCTCTCGGCACTTGGACCGTTCCCTCCTCCAGAACCCCCAAAGAGAGGACTGGGGGACGGAAGGCGCCAGGATTCCATTGCTTGGAACATGGAAATGCTTACAGAGCGATCAATGACAGGGGTCCCTCGGTCTGCCAGCCCCGAATACACAGATACTGGAGAAGCCCCTGGACACACGATCACATCAGCAGTCGTCTGAAATTCCTTCACCTACAAAGTCACAATGTCAAGCCCATGATGACTACGAAAAAAATCATTTTAAGAAGGTTGGACTACATTGTAATGAAGAGCGTGCATCTGAATTCAACCTTTCAAGACGTTTCATTTAATAACCCAAGTGACATTTCTTCATGGGCCAAATCTGGATTTTGCTCACCTCCTAACAGCGGAGCAACATGAGACAGGAGCCACCTGGCAGTCGTCAGTTCTGAACCTCCGTTACTCCTTGTTTGGCAGTTTCATTTGGTTATACCTTATGTTACACCTGTTTGGTGAGTGTCAGTGCTTTTGCGTTGTTTTCGTTGATTTCTTTTGTCTCTACTGGCAAAAAGTGTGGAATAAGGCTGCAAACCGAAAAGAAAGTTTGGAGGAAACACATTAATGGAAAGAGGGGCTGCATTTTCAATGTTAGGTCTTAAAACGTTCTAGAAATTAATCTCCAGACACCCCTCAATGTTTCATGTAAATCTGAGCACTAAAGCAGTTCTAGGAACCTGGTCCTACATTGGACACTTACTAAGATACCATGAAGGTATGCTTCAATAGATGCCTCAGTGACCTTCTCAAAACGTCCTCTTATTAAGGACCATTTGCAAACAGCGGCAACTGTCACACTGAGCATTTATTTAGCGCTTAAACTGAACCGATGGCGATCGCATCTTCGCGTAATACAGCTGACCGTTTCGTATTCCTCCACAGTATTAACTTACTAACCACCGCAGTAGTATTAAGTACTGATATTTGCCGACTGATTCAAGTTGTTGCTATTCTAGGCACTTTCATGGGTTGTATGCTGATGGTTCAAATCCCAGGTGGATTTTCTGTTGTACTCTTGAGAAGACACTTAACTGGAATTGCTGCGGTGAAGTATCATGCTGTATTAATGCGGGGGGGGGGGGGGGGGNGGGGGGGGGGGGGGGGGGGGGGGGGGGGGGGGGGGGGGGGGGGGGGGGGGGTCGACAAGCTGCTTTGGATATAAGCATTAGCAACATGGCAAGAAGAACAAAAACAATAACAGAGCACAGGTGGTGAAGAGGAAGCAAATTAAAAAGTCATTAAAAACAGAGGACGATTCTAATGCTTTGGGCTCGGAAAGCTTTGAAACAGGAAAGGTATTTCGTGCACTAAATAGTAATGAAGAATTTAAAATATTGTCCTCTTAATTTCAGTTTCCATCCGTGATTCAGCATTTTTCTGCATTCGATTACGAACACTTTGTTTTGGCTTAAACGGGAAAATGTCCAGTTTCCAACACGATTCCAGTACGGGGTTCCCGCCCATAATGAGTATAATGTTTGCAAAGTGAATAAAGAAAACCCTTCGTTACCATTACCTGAAACGGAAAGAATAAGTAATGTGTTCCTCAGCCACAGAACGATTAATTTTTTTCCACCAAGTCCTCTCCTACCTGAAATGGCGAAAATGGGGCCAAAAATTGGTGTGGAGCCCCCAGCAACTGAGACTGGTGGAAACAACCCTCCTTCAACAGAACTAGAGTTAATCTTCAGACACATGGAGCCCCACTTTATGACCCTGCTTCTCCCCGTTCATCTTCTTCACCACCCCTGATTTCTCCTGTCCTCTATTCCTCAATGTCCAGGTGGACCTTCCCTTTTCCTTCATGCTTCTGTTTCACGACTTGGTTGACTGAGTTGCGGCTTATTAGCGGCACTTAGCTTACTATTCCTTCCTTGGTGGTATCTTGAGCTCTGCCTAAAACCTCCACTGCTGCTTTGCATATATATTAGTGAATTAGCGCCGTTATGCGGCCCGGCGTGTAACATTTCAATTTCTATTAAATTCCTCTCCATGTTGCACGAAGGGGTTTGAGATTCAGCCGTGCAGGTGCAGACTAACTTCACGTCTCACCTGGATAGAGGCGTTACGGCCCCGCGCAACAGACCGTGCAAAATCCGTTCTCCACATTCGCAAAAGGCTTGGAAACGTCACGTTTTCATCCACCCGTTTCCGAAAACGGATTTGAACCCAACAAGTCATATGAATTATTTTACGTGTCACTGTAGCATAAATAGGGATAATTCCACGCCGGCTCTGTGGCCACGCGCTGCCGTCTCGGAACGCACTTATGGAATAAATTACGGAGAGCGACGTGCTGTTATAAGAGCATTTAATCCCCTGCACCTGAATGACCCTCATCCAGCAACGCGGAGATGGGAGAAACATGACTTACACACGTCCCTTGTCACACATTTCATATCCGCATAACGTTATTTACACCAAAATATCACGCGTACCTACAAAAGGAGCCACTTCAGGAGGTCAGCCATACTGTTGGGTACAAAGATAAGAAAGGGCGGTTTGTGCAAACTGGTACGGCGACAACAATTGAGCTTTTTCAAATTTTACAGCATTTCTTTGGTGTTCAGGAGCCGTAATTTTCCCAATTTTAAATGTTTAGAATCGCATGTTCAGCTGACAAGACGAACGGATTTAGTTTCCAAGCCAAGTGTGGACAAAACAAGATCAATAAAACTGGGACATTTCTCACTGACTCTACTGTCTAGCACTGAAAGCAGCACTTGTGTGGCACAGACTATTTAATAACGGAAATCGGTTGCAGATGTATTCATGTTCACTGTACAAAAAAACGAATAAAACTGAATTAAAGAAGATTTCACCCCCCTCCAAGTGCCCGATATAATGGTGGTTCTCTACCCCCCGGAGGACCCCTGACAGCCTGGTACAGTTCGAGGTGTCGGAGGTACGTGTGTGCGTGCAAAATACATCTATTTATTTGTTGTTTCCAAAGCGCGAATCCAGCAGGACTGGATTAAATTAGTAATAAAGTCGATAACGGACCGGTCAACAAATGGCAGAGGTATGAAAAGGTGTGACTGAGAGGCAGTGCGTTCTGAGGGAGGCTGAGAACCATGGGGGCACAAAGCTCTACAGGTGACAAAGTGCATGAGGGCCGGCGGGACCAAATGCTGTGTCACACGAGCGTTTAAAGAGGGACTCCACCCTGCCGGGCCACAAGGAGCTAAATATGACTCCGACGACCAGAGGAAGAGACGGCTCTCCTTCCGCGTGGCCAGCAGGTAGTGTTTCCGCAGGAGCTGAAGTCCACATGCTGTGCTTTTCATTTGCCAGTGAAAGGTGACAAAGCCAGTTACTGACTGAGGGGGGAGTTACTTTTCCACACCGAGGAAATGGCTCAAAAACAGCCGCGGTGCCACTTCTCAGACGTTACAAGGTCAGCCGAGCGAGAGGGACGTTTGTTGACAGCTCAGGGTGTCTGGATATCCGTCTGTTCGGAAAGCCTGATAAAGGTGCCCGGAGAGCTCAGATGTACACGTGTGTTTCTGCTGCGTCGATTTGTTCAGCTCTGAAAACCGTCAATTTCAGCTGCTAATATACCGGAGGAAAAGCCACGTAAGTGTCGGTGCTTAATTCTCGGGATTTTGCCAATGCTTATTGTTTTCTGAGGAGTTTATCCTTGGCCGACATGACATCTGAACACTCAACACGTCCAGCCTCAACTATCTGGCTTTTCTCCAGAGAGAAGCTAAGGACTCAAAAAGCAGACCTCCTTTTCTCAAAAGAGGAAACAAACTCCTCCACCAGACCCAATTAAAGTTTCATCTATAGTAACTCTTGCCCCCCCCCCCCCAAACAAGTGACAAAACCAGAGGAAACCAGAGAAAGGAGAGGGAAAAACTCTGAATGGCAGTGGAGAAGCAGGTGTTTTCCTTCACCCTGATGGAACGATGGCCTTGATGAAACCTCTTAAAGAAAACCTAACACTTCTGAAAGCACGGAAGTGAAGCTGGCTTCCTAGGAGGGGCTCTTGTGAAGGAACGCTTTACGCGGCAAGAGAAAATATTAATTTCTGAAGCAAACAGTGTGGAAGGAGACAGCCGTGGATGACAGGTGGTCTTTTAGAGGAGAATCATTACCACTTCAACACGGGCAGCTTCACTCCTTAGCAAGACAAAGTGTATAAACTGCCTGAAAAAACAGAGCCGTTTCATCTTTATATCAATGAGTTACCTCTGTTTCGCACGAGGGTGTCGGGTGCCGCGGTTTTACGCCAAACTCCAAATTAGGTCCATCAAAAACCCATTAAATCGCAAAGTAGCTGAGATTTCGGGATTTTCTTTCACATTCTGCAACCGAGATCGCTCACTTTCCGCATCGTTACACTTACACCACCTCAGCATGACCATAGAAATCCGCATTCCATCTGCTGGTCTAAAAAACACTCTGTGGTCAACCTGGGAAATGTCTGAGGAGAAAACAAAAAACCCCAAATCCTCAGAATCAATATGAACCCTAATCAATTAACACTTGCAAAACAATCAAACGTCTCAAAATGTCAGCAAATGAACCGAACAAGTTACAAATGGTAAAGTAATTGATATTTTTCAAACACATTAACACCCACAGATATATGAGACCTAATATCATTTTCTACTGGAAGATGTTCCGAAGAGAAGTTAAAATGGACCAACAATAAGGATAAGAGTGTTCAGACAGAGGCAGTAAGAGGTCAACGTTGAGTTATTGGTGAACCTCATCTCGCCACTTGAGTGCCTAAGTACTGTATGCAAGAGCTTCTGAGGCAACACTTGTATGTGGATATTCCGCAGCTGCTTGTTCTACATCTTCCATTTAATACGCACTGCTCAGGTGTGTCAGAAGATAACTGGACATCCTATAAAGCTGGAACTGTATTTATAATACAGATAAGTAGGTGATTCCATGAAGGTTTAATTGATGACAAAATCCCTGATTCGAAAGGACATGGATGGCTGAAACTCACTAGTTCCTTTGCCACCAGCAGATCAGAGTTCAGAGAAGGATGCAGATCTGTATCCCTTTCCATCAAGGGCAAAGCGCTACATGATGATGAAAGGGCCTTAAAGCACAGGCTCTTCAATAATACATGAACGCATTCAATGAATTTTTAAACCACGCTCTGGTCTCACAGCATCTTGCGTGGAGAAATCCATTTCATTTTATCTGTCCACCAGATACGTGGCGGCCAGAACACAAATGCTCCACGTGAGATTACTGCATTACTGCATTGCATGCTGGCAATTTCACTTTCATGTCAATTTTCATCCATCCATCCATCCATTTCTAACAAAAGCTTATCCAGGGCTGGCTTCCGGTGGTCCAGACCGTAACCCGGAGTCACAGAGTGTGACACAGGGTACCCCCTGGATGGAGACATATTGATCATTTGGCTGACAATATAAAAACTTCAAAGGATCACTGCCAGTGTCTTTCACTCTGCAAAGCACATGGAAACCCTGCTGTTGGAAGCGGTTAAACATTTAACTGTTTAACTAACAAATATTTGATCCCACCTCCTGCTTGAGCAAACTATTTAACCTGAATTGGCGTGGGAAAAAAATGCTGATGTGTAAATGTGCAAATCAGTGTAGCTTAACCCTGTAAGTTGGAAAAAAGTTACAGTTAAGTAGTAATAATAATTTTAGGTTGTTAGTATGAAAGGAGGCAGGAAATGTACAGGTAAACCCTGGTAAACGCAGACTCGCTATACGCAGTTTTTCTGAAGTGCAGCTAATTTTTTCATGCTGGGTCCCTGTTTGCGCAGTAGATGCCCAGTTATAACGCAGCGCCAGAAACTGGTCTGCAAGATATTCAAAGTGTGTATGTCATGTGAGTAGCTCATTCCTGTACCGTACTACCTTGCGACCAGCTGCTTTTCTCTCCCATACACACCCATGCAGGTACGCCGCGTAGCACCCTGCAGTACGGCAACCTGTAAGCAACATTCATTAATATAATGTCTCATGTTCGCTCCTTTTCACTGTGTTTGCACAGTGTCTCCATTTTAATGCCGTTAAAAGTGTCGTCAAGCCAGATGAGGCCAAAAAAGTAGAAAAGTTTGTGAAAAAACTGAAAAGAAAGAGTTGATAAGGTTAAAAGAGCACATAGGACTGACGTGAAGATGGGAAGCGATTAAAAGAATCTGAAGAGGCGAGCCACCTGGCCCAGATCACGGTCACCTGTACCCCTCTCCATTCCTCAGCACATTAACAGTTTATTACAGTAAATGCCTATATTAAGTTGCTGTCGTCACTCATTTTAAGAAATTTTATTATATCATAATCTCACTACTGTGTACAGAGGGGTTGGCGAGATCTGCTGTGTGTGTTGAGGAGTATGATGCTGCAGGGTGTTTTGCAGTTACTGATATTTGAAAAAATTGGTTCAGATGGACTGGGAACACAGTTATCCCCCCCCATTTAAAATGGTGGAAAACAGGACCCCGGTTTAGGCCAATTCACATTGTGCAGGGTTTCCAGGAACGATTTTAGTGCATAAAGCAGCACTAGCGCGTACAGTAGAAGGAGCCTTGTTACAGAAGCGCGGTGTCCATGTGCTTTGCAGGCAGTGACTAAAATATTGATTCTGGAACTACAATGAACTCGTAACAAAAATGCAAATGTCCTGAATAGTAATTCCTTTTCATACCCTGTAGTAACATTTTTTTTTGTAGAACAGGACCCTGTTATAGGAGGAATGGCTGTGTTATTCTTTCTTAATCCACAGAATGATTCAGTGATAGAATAAGGGGGAAAGCAGTGCCGGCCGAGTCGCCAACGCAACCTCTTCTCGTACCGATGAAGAACGGCGGACGCTCAGTGTCCAGAAAAGCCAAACCATAATGCCGTAACCCTGCCTCAGCATATTTCTGTTACGCCGCGTGTTGTTAGCGGTCCGCCGGGTTGTGTTGTGCTGATGGCTCATGAGGGTCCGCCCTGGATTAAAAATTCTCTCTTCCACAAAGGAAAAAGAAAGAAAAACCAACGTTAGCTTCACAACGGGAGGCCTTGTTCACGCACTTTGATTCTGAGGTAAATTTTTTCACGCCGTCCTGCTTTTACGCCCTTCTCTTCGGCCCGGTACCCCAAGCAGCCTTTAACAAACACGGCAGCTCACAGGCAAATGTGCCCCGTTTGCCGCTGCTTTAAATGACCGGAACATTTCGACTTTGCGTGGGATCTTATCAAGTGACATTCAAAAATATGCATCTGTTTATAAGGGAATAACACACCTGCCCTAAAGGAAAGAAATGTTTTGTGCAGCTGTCGCTGAAGAAATATTACACCAACAGACCACGGGTCAAATGATGAATCTTTGATGTTCATAAACCATCCTTTAAAAATGATGCCAGGTTTCTTAGGTGTGGGCCCTAAAATGTCATATTTATCACTGCTGCTCGGTTCACTTTTTTTCCCCAGCAACAAAGTTAAAAAAAAAGGTGATCTATTTCTGCTGCTGCAATAATACTCACCATTTATTCAGGTGAGCAAAAAAATGCTTAGAATAAATCATCAGACAGACCAGTTTCAGAAGGTGTATCATTCTTTGTCATCACCTAGTAACTTAACATCAGAAAAAAACAGACTCCTCCACATATAAATACAGTGGCCTGGTTGCAAAAGCCAAAAGCTGTTTGTGGAGGGGGGGGGGGGGGGGGANAGAAAAAAACAGACTCCTCCACATATAAATACAGTGGCCTGGTTGCAAAAGCCAAAAGCTGTTTGGGGGGGGGGGGGGGGGGGGTGAGCAAATCTGAGCAAATTCCCCCTTTTTTTTTTTTACATCCTCCTGCTCATCATTCATGCTGCTGAGAAATTTCCACACCCCCCGTGGGACTGCGAGAAGGAGCAGGCGACGACGCCTTATTCCACGGCTCAGAAAAGCGGGCTCCTTCGCTACTCCTCCACGTGACCGAAGAGATGGCCTGCCAGCAGCCCAGCTCGAAGACAGTGAGAATCAAAAATTTGAACTCTTCTACTTGAAAAAAAAAAAAAACAAAAAACTATAAATACAGAAGAGCCAGAACAAGGTAAAGCAAAACAAGGATGAATTAATGCTTCAGCGTGTGGTTGACCAACACCAACCAGCTAAAGTATGAAAAACATCAACTGCGCTGCCAAGTTTAAATCAAAGCCCTGCACACAGCTGCAGACCCAACACCCTCATGCAGCATCTGCATTATACAGTCGACCAAAGCGGCCCAATTTATATTCATTAATAATAAAATAAACAAAGGCCACATGAGGGGAACCAAGGCTATTTATTATAATTACTGCCAATATGCAATAAATCCATTGGTTACTGCTTCAATATGTAGGTTGGACTCAGAGGGACCATGTTTTTCACGGTAAAGCAGGGTACAGGGCGGTTTAACACGCACATCAGTTGTGCCAGGCCGAAGCTTCGCTCCGGAGCTGCGACTTGCTGGCGCTGCCCGACTTTCCTTCTCTACCTCCCTAAAAATCTGAAACTTGCAATCGAGGCCAAAGAGGCGAGGCAGGTCACCGATCGCCAGAACGTCTGCTCTCTTCTTTTCCAAATACACTCATCCAAGCGACTTTTGTTTCCCCGCTCGCGTTTTTGGCCAGACGATGATAGTCACCGACAGGGTGTGCAGGGGAATGACGGAGGCAGATTCACAAGGGCAGAGAAAAACGGCTTTTTAATGCCATGCAGATGGCCCGACGTCCTTCTCAGAGAATTCCTTCCACATACATCTCCTATCTTGCGAGACGCACCCGTTTCTCCCGGCTCACGTTTCACAACCTGCTCCTTTAAGACCAGCAAGAAGGCACCTCAATTACTCCAAGTTAGTAAAAACTACATTAGGATAACAGAAGACAGAACAACAGCAAATATTTCTTATTCTCCTCCTACGAAATGCAGTAATGCACTCAAATGTCTCACATTTCGACAAAGTTCCAGCAATAAATAAAGACTGAACGGCAGAGCAGCACAAGACAAACGGCAATAAAAATAATCAACACGTCGGAAGGGCGAGTGTGAACCCCGGGCCGAACCCCCACAAAAGAGTAAGCTGTCATGCCCTAATGCACCATTAACTGTTCAGCATTTATGGCTGTCATTAACAGGACAGAGAGCAACAGGAGGACTTTAGGAACAGATCAGACACGAAGGCCAAGCACAGCGTTTGTGTGTTTTTTTTGTTTTTTTTGACTGACCACCTTTACTAGGTCCCGGGGAACGGTGACGTCCTCGTCCCTCTTTATCAGTCGGGTATCAACAGGACAGGTGAGGGTGACAGAAGGACAGAGAGACAGAAGAAAAGCCTTCATCATGACGGAAGAAGGAGGAACGAGCAAGATGGCTGGATCTCGCGTTTCAATAACTTAAACACTCGGCTTTACGCCGGTCCAGCCAACTCTTGGGTGTGTGCAGAGCTGCCCGGCCACAGAAGCCCAGTGCGTGAAGCTCACGACGACCAGTTTTTGCGATGACGTTGCTTCCAGAGGCAGTTCGGAACTCGGCAGTGAGTGTCGGAACTGAGGACAGGCGATTTTTACGTGCAACACGCTTCAGCGCTCGTCGGTCCTGCTCCGTGAGCTTCAGACCTCCTGCTTCACGGTTGAGCTCTTGTTGGTCCTACATGATTCCATGCGATAACAGAAGAACTAGCGGGTGATGTGGCAGGGATAGAAGGGTAGAAGTATGATGAACTGATTTGCCGGGAAGGTCACATCCTACGACAGCGCCACGTTGAAGCTCCCTGAGCTCTTCGGTACGATCCATTCTATTGTAGATGTTTCCCTAAGGAGATGCCTGGCTGTTTTCTGGGGCTGAAATAGCCAAACCCATTCATTACGAGGGGTGTCCACACACTTTTGGCCACGCAGAGCAAATACAGTCCTGACTGGACCTCAGCTGGTTAAATGTCATAATAACCAGACAATCTAGCAAGTTGCAATATTTTTTGAAAAATATACTTTCCAGATTTTTCGAAAAAAAGGGATAAATTGGCAAAATGGAGGAAAACTGTAACCCTGCCCCACCTTCCAATAGAGAATCATGATCGGTAGCAATTCTTGTTTTGAGTGGCTGGTTAATTGGTAAAATGAAACCCAAATTATTTTTAAATAACCACTTAATTGAAATATTTAAAGCTGCTTCCAAGCATGCAACTTTTAAGTGTTAAAACACTTTGTTTGCATATAACAAGACCTCTGTGTGTTACACAGTGGAATGAGTGGTCAGTCTCATGACAGGACCCCCACCAGTCACCCCAGGATGGACAGTACAGTATATTACATATGCAAATGTATCACATACAGAATGGAGCTCACTAACTGAGCACTAACTGAACCTTAAATGGTTCTGTAAACAAACATTCTACCAGTGATATATCGCCACTGGTGCCCTTATCATCAAAATTGCTAAGTAACATAAAAATAAAATTAAAAAAAAAAAAAACAAAAAAAACGTGATTAATGAGTAAATATAAAGTAAGGAGCCTTACTTTGGATGTGTGAACTGGTCCACCAGAGACACCTTCTCCACCAGATCCCCACCAACTGTCCTGACCAGGTCATAGAAGTCGTTTTCTGCATATCCCTCAGTGGGCAACCAGAAGGAGATGTCATTGATCAAGGGGGGATATTTACTCAGGGGCTGTAAGGGCAAAGGAGACGTACAGATGTTATGAGCTCAGATAAGAAACTGAGAACCTGCATGATAAGAAGAGAAAGTAATGAAGGAATAGTTACAAAATCTCTGTACACATAAAGCTCAATCTCTGTCTTTGTGGGCTGCTTGCAGTAAAGAGCCGAACTGGTGAAAGGGAGGGTAGACGGTGGGACGCAAAGTGGAAACGTACAATTTAAAAAGGACTTACACATGACACACACACGGCATTACACCCTTTAGTGAAGTAAGGGTTTCCCAGTCCTGACCTGGGCAACGCCAGGTAACTAGTTTTCTCTTATTAAAAACAAAAGCAGCACGTGAGCCGTACGTTTTGTTTAATTTCTCTACGAATTTTCAGCCATTTCGCATACGTTTCAACTTTCGGCTATATGACCAGTTGTGCTGAAACACACTCCATATGCAGACTACGCATCACGTACATGTACACAAAGCCTCCTCAGAAGCCATGTAGATGGACCTCAGCCTGCTGGTGACACAGGTAGGGACCCTTTCTTTACTGCAGGGTACTGGGTGTGATTCAAACCACAGGTTCACAGCAACTGCATGTTGATTGATGAGTTCAGTGCACCATGTTTGGCTTTTGCAACTGGTGATATGACACTTTTCTTGGAGATATTGATTTCAGGGGGAATCAACCCAGCTATATTGCTGGTTCTGCTGGCCAGAAGACACTCAAAACTGCCGTGTCAGCCAGAAGTATTAAACTGTATATTATTACTTCAGCTGACACCTTTGTCCAGGACAAACTACAGGGACAGATCAATAAAAGTGTACAGATAAAAAAAAATAAACCAGATGAAGACAATCCAGGATGAAGCAGCTACCACAAAAAAAGCAACTTAGCAAGTTAGTTAGTCCATAGCAAGCAACCATTTTACCAAAGAAAATGACACAACGTAAAGGTGTGACAACCAGGTAAGGGTCAACAACACAATTATACCCCATGGGAAATAAAGTGAGCACAAGAAGAGATGTGTAGACAATCACAAGATGATGAGTGAAGAGATGGGTCTTCAGAAGGTGGCAGAAGGTCAGAGGGAGACTGGAAACACAGATAAGTTTCACATAAGTCAAGTGTTTGATTTACACATCAAACATGACTGACATAGTGTTACCATGGTACACAGACTCATTTAGAGTAATGTGGCACGGCGTTCGAAACGGACCTCCTTAAACGGGATTATTGCAGAGGCTCTGAAACAATCGGAACTGAACGCTGATGTGTGCTGTGGTTTGTGTGTGTGGCTGTATGGCAGAAACGGAACTAAACTACTCAGACATGCTGGAAAGTCTACAGTGGTGCTTCAAGGACCACTACTTGGCCCGTGTCTCCTCTCCTTTTACATCCAATTCTTGCTGTAAGCACGCTTGTCCTCTAACAGCTTCTCCTACCACCTGCGTGCACATAATGTGCAGCTCTTTCTTTTGTTTCCATCCCTCAGTCCTCAGGTGTTGGAACAGATATCCAACAGCCTCTCAACCATCTCCTCATGCACAAAGAGCCATCATATTAAACTCTACCACTCAAAATCTCATACCCTGTGCCCGCCTTCTGTTTATATCTTCATGGAATTCATTTTTAAACCTTTCTCTGTAGAACATCACCCTGTCACATACTGTGATGAGCACTGGTGCGACCCCCAAAACCTATGTGTCAGGCTCTTCTTCTCTCGGGGTTAAAAGAGAGCAAATCGCTACCAGTAGGGCTCTCAACGTCTGCTACCTGTCTTCTCCTACACATGCAGGGTACTGCTGGCTCTTTGGTGTCCTCAGGTATCTGCTACACTTGGATCACTTCTTCACTGTAGTGTCTATAGTGGCTCAGGATGTAACTGAAGACCCTGCTGTTCACCTCCAGCTCTCTACATAGACCTGCGGTCTCCTGCCCCCCCCCCCCTTGGTTGTACCAGTGGCTGCCAACTCTCTCTGTCCAGGAGGACGTTATGGAAGTTTCGTGTCAATCTCTTGTCTTGACTTCATGAAATACCTCATTTCAAAAATATCCATCATTTTATATTGATCCACCACTTCATATCGATTTTCATATTTGAAAATCAAATTGTCAGTGTTTTACTTATCATTTAAATGATTCGTGCACAAATGTAAATTTAAGCAGTTTATTATTTTCCTCTCTTATAATAGACACTACGAGTTGTTGTTTTTCAATAAAGTCTTTGTCTTTCACATATTAGAAACTAACTGTGTCACACCAAGCCTACAGTGTTGCCAATTACTGAACTTGGTCTTATTGAAACATCTGAAAGGGTGAAACAATCTGGAATGTTACTGAAACTTCTCAAAAGACCAATAAAACTCATTCCTCACCTGAGCTGGTAACACTCTGCACAAATAAGTGGAACTAACCAGTTCCGTTATAAGGTGACAAAAAATACCCTAACATCGAGGCAGGTTACAAAGTGGGGAACAGAACAATGTACCTGATACGTGACAAAAAGTAAGTCTTATTTTAAACGTCACCCCAACATCAGAAACAATGTGACAATGTGACTGTGACAAGAAACAAGCGTATTGGAAGGAGGTCCACTCAACCATGCAAAAGACCTTCAATGTGAAGCTTGACTTGTCACCTTCTGTTTTGCGGTTAAACCACACCCCAAACTCTGTTTTTGATGATATCTTGGAATGTCAGTGGTTCAATCTCACATACTTAGCAAAGAAATGAACTTTAAAGTTCTGATCTGCAGCTGAGGTTCTTTCTGTAAATATGTGGATGTCTGGAGCTTCAAAAAACCGTTCTGGAAGTTATTAGACAGTGTTGTATGACCATGTGACCCTCTGTCTCCGTGTCAAATATCGCTGTGACTAATAAAAAAAATTCAATTAAAGCAAAGGAAACAACTACACAGAGGTAAACTGGGAACAGAAGAGCATCCTGTGGCACCCTGGAGCGCGAATCCGATAGCCCAAACCCCGTGCTGTGATTTCAGCCAGCAGCGTATGAATAACACAGCCTGCTTGGATCTATGATCAATAAAGAAATGAGAACCAGCCCAAAAATCCAAAGAATCACTCTTGAGAAGACATCTACGAAGGACCTAGACAAGATCTTCGAGGTCTTACTCTGGAGGTCCAGGTAGGACACCTCTTTAGGACGCAAACATGCAACGTGAACGTCACTCCTTCAGGTCTGACTATCTGCCACCATGAGTGAGACACTTCAGCTGAGTTACTCCAGTAAACTCTGATCTGGTAAAAAAAAAATACAGCCGATGAATGAGGTAACTACAGCAGGCTGGCACGCACGCCCTTGGTGCCCATCACGGGGGTCAAAGCGAGCAGTTCGATGACATGTTAATCAGTCAGTGACACACTCGCCTGTTCATTATGTCAGAATTTCCAATAGTGCCTCAAGCAACGGCATTTATGAGGGACCAGGCTGGAGGACTGAGATGTTACTGGTGTAAAGAGTGGCTTTATGAGTGCACAGCAGGCTGAACGTCAGACGACCACACCGGCCTACAGCCGCTCGTGAGCCGGGAGGGAATATAAACCGACAGCTCCTCAGCAGAGACCGAGGTGGGTATTTAACCAAAACAAGGGCTACAGAAGCCAAATAGCTTAAAAAAAAAAAAAAAAAAAAAATCAATAAGACCTCTGATAATATTTGCTCCGCTACTACCACAGCGCTCAAGCTATAATGAAAACGAGACGCAACCGTCAAGCATCAGTAGAAACTTAGAAGATGATTGACACTTAATCTTTTTCCTCCCAAACTGCCCATCTAAGGCAATTTGCTGAGAATAAAGATGTGATGTAGAAAACCAAAGGAAATAACTTATGAGGCATCGCCGGCACACGGCTGCGTCAATCTGCTGTGCTACGCGAATAAGAGCTTAATAACGCAGCTTAATCCCTCAATCTAGTCGTAGGTTAAGGTTCTGTTGAGGACAACAGATGCGTATGAAATTTTATTGTGTGTAAAGAAGATGCCACGTCTGCAGGGTCCTATTAAGTGGGTTGTTTTGTGCTTTGCGCACAAGACGCTGCCGCGTTTCTCCACACCTTACTTCTGCACTTCAGACACCACAGGCAAACTCGACAACGTCGTGGACGTGGGAGGAAGAGTGAGATGAAGGAAACGTTAAAACGCGTTTCACCTCAAAACCCTGACTGTATGTTACTGGCAAGAGGAAGCAGTTTGTCACAGAAATGTGTTTGTCAGCGTTCGGTCACTTTCAGGTTTGCGGTCGAGAGGCATCATAATGGACAAAAACCTCTCAATTTATTTGCTGGGTAGTAGAAGGTTCAGAAGTAGCCTTAATAAATGAAAAGGTACACTGAATGAAACCTGCTTAGATGCTGCAAAACACCCCCCACCTTGGACTCCCCCCATTTCCTCCTCCTTCCCATCTGCTGCGTCCAGTATGATGGTCACGATGTTGGGTGTTACAAATCTCGAGAAAAGAACAGATAAATCCCTATAGGAAGCCATAATGAAAAGGGAAGCTGGCTGGAAAAGTAGCTGTACGCAGGTAAGGACGCAGGTACCTGGAAGGTGACAGGGTCGTCTATGTGGCCCAGACGAAACTGCTTGAGGAAACGCTCATCCTGACTCCAGAAGAGGCGGATGTCGGGGATGCTGTAGAGCACCATGGCGAGCCGCTCCAAGCCCAGCCCAAAAGCCCAGCCCATCTTGTTGTCCACTCCGGCTGCAACGGGGACAGAAGCACACCTTGAACACACCTAAGTCAGCGGAGACACAGGTACAGGGCCAATTCAGGTGAGAAGCAGCACGCTCAGCGCACACGGTCAGCCAAAGGACAAAGGAATTATTCCGTTTTTTCTGGACTCACAAAAGCCAAAACAAGTTGCACAAGGTAAATTGTTACTACAGTCGCCAAAAAGATGGCACAGCAACTGTCGACCGACTCGCCTTTCAGTCAAAATCGCATTACTCGCTTCTAGCCGAATAAAGAGAGCGAGAAAGAAACGGAGGGACGAGCAGTTTGGGCGTCAAGGTTTTGGCGGCGAGAAAAAGAAACGCGGCTCGAGGGAACACAGCAAGTTGTTAACGGGACGAACATCCAGACGTGTCTCCGCGCGACAGACAGCAGGAGAACACTGGAAAAGTTTTGTCGAGCTGGAGGTCCGTGATTCTGCAGAGTCATCGTCATCTGAGTAAGGACTATGATGGCCATCTGCTCGAGCCAATGTGACCGCAAGGCTAAGCGGAGGTGGGCTCTACCCTGGGCACTCACCTGGAATAGGTAAGAAATGTGTTTTGTATGCTAATGAGCGACGGGCACAGGGTCCGAACCACACGGGCACAGCTGAACTCGAGCTCTTCCCCAACACCAGAGGATAAACTGGCCTTAACGGAACCCTTCTCTTGCAGACTGCTTCATGGCCGTGGAGATCTACAGCCGGCTTGGCCAAGAAGACAATTAAAACATCTAGAAGAAGGCCAAATAAAACGGGGTTTTGTTTTGCACGCTACTTTTTATTCCTTTGAGACAAGAAGAAGGACCCGGAGCAGATGACCTTCCCGTGGAGAGCCTCACTAATTTATTGCTCTTTGTCATTTCCACTTTTTGATCGTAAATGCTGGGGTTCGAACGTTTAATAAATGGATCAAGTGAATTAAAATTACATCTGAGTGGCTGAAGTGTGAAGAAAACAGTAGTGGCACCTTAGCAAATGCTCCAAATAGTTAAAAATGTCACCAAAAAAATAAAAAATTGATACTGGTGTCCCAATCGGGACGCTTTAACTATCAGCGAATAAAGAATTTTCCAAAGAACATCGTCTAAAGGTAAATTTCACACACGTCCCTGAGAAACGCTGGACGTTCTGCTTCAAACTTTTCACTCCTGACAGCCTCCAGTCGAGCTCCCTGGCTTCATTTATGTGTTTTCGTGGAATATTCTCGATGCCGCGTGGCATCACACGAGGGCAAACAAAAATCACGCATCATCGCCTTGGAAACCGTTTTTGTGCCACGTTGCCGCACCGCGTCGTTTCAGCTGCAAGTGGAAGAAGTAAAATAAAATTTGAAACAATAATTAGTACATTTTCTCGCGTCTCTCTTCAATGGGACGTGGTTAACATCTATTTCTGAACTATTTACGAGATGGACCGTGGACGGTTTATATTTAGAGGTAAATCACCAAGGTGTGATTTGTGAAGATGATGATCTTAATGAGCCTCTTCTGAAACCCACTTTGCAGTCATGTGTTTGTTGGTCTTTTTCCATTTTAATGAGTGTTACAGCGCAGCAGACCTTTACATCTCATTTAAAGTAATAAAAGTAAAGGCGATTTTTGAATAAGGCGACAGTTGAAAGCTGAGCAGAACCAGTTGAAACCGGATCCTGGCAGGTTGGAACCTGCTGGGCACAGAGCTCAGTAGCAAGGCCAGTCTTAAGCAACCGACATTTGTTTTCTGCAGCGCTTAAATTTTCCATTAATGTTCCACAAGTTAAAAAGAAATGAAAACATTCAAGAACAGTTTGAAAAACTTTCAAGCGCAAAAAAATCTATGGGGGAAAAAAAGGTTGTTTCTACAAGTTGGTTTAGGCTACATGTTCATGTTAAATAAGTATTCTTCCCAGAGGGACAACTGAACAAGAAGTGACGTACAGCGGGGGAACCTCTGGTTTACGGTAACATATGAGGAACCGACAAGTAAGTCCAGGAAATGAAGTTTGTACTGAATGAACCAAGTTCAGAAAAATAAATAAATAAATAAATAAATAAATAAATAAATAGAGAGAAAAACATGAAAATGAGTATTTAGCTGCTCTGACTTCAATATTCATTATGGTCTCCCTGAAAAGGACAAATATATCATTTGTACTACAAACACCAATAATGTTTGACTAATAAATAATTTAAAAACATTATCGAGGTCATTCTGCATTATTACGGAACCTGGCGAGTATCACCTGATGAAACGCTTAATAGAATTTTCAATTTAATTCCAGGGAGTGGAATTACTAGCTGTGTTGGGGAGCCACTAATGAGTCATTTTTGGACCGTGTGAGAAAATATAACAAAGCTGTTCAAACACTGGGCACCGGCACAGGATAAAGCAGGACCGTACCGAGTGTTAATGAGCCGGGACAGAAGAACGTGCCCAGCCACAGTCGTGCCCAGCGCACAGCCACTGGCTGCTCGTGCTATAAACATTCAAGTTTCCAACGGACAGGAGTATAGAACCGCCTTCATTTAACTCACTTCCGCAGCGTTTACAGCCGGAGTCCGGCACCTGTTTGGTGATCAACAACGAGTCCTGCTGCGCTAGTTTAGGGGATGATCTGCTCAATAGTTGGCACTGAATAGGAATTTGTGCTGACAAAATAGTTTTATTTTCAGCGTAGCTTGAAGTGAACAGATGCTAAAATGAAAAGTAATCTGATCTGTTCTGTCCATTTATATTTATCACATCAGTTATTGATTTATTTACTCACAATAACGCTAATTTATGCATAATCGTAATGATAAATAAATCGGGGAACATTTTATTAAGCTTTCAGGATTGTGAAGATAATGAAGAGGGACGTACTGAACAACGGCTCCTTAATATTTGATCATTGTGAACTGGTCCTCTGCCCCACAACCGGCCACATTATCTTAAAACACGTAATCCTCTTTCAAAAGTAACAGCAAACGTCCGTTATGAAGCATAACTGGATGGTGAAGATGTGCGTTACTGTGAGCTCTTCTAAAAATAGCTCTTCGCTATCATTCATTTAGATACATAATGTGGATAATATGTTCCTGAGCCACAGGACCAAACAAACATATTTTCAGCTGAAAGACGAAAACTCACAGGAGCTCCCTGGGAAAAGAAATGCTGTCCTTCCAGCACCATTTTGATTTTTGGAAAAAGAGTCGACAGTCGTTGGGAGGTGGGGGGGGCCAATATCGAGCGAGTGTGGAAGTTGCAAAGCATGTGAGACACGAGGACAAACATCTGCAAACCATCATTTGTCGCGATCAAATGTGAAATGTGACAAGTAACCAGTCACACGCAGTCAGCAAACACAGATAAGCCCAAATGTATAAATAAATCGTGCATGAGCAGACAGTCATGGGTCATGCGCAGTGGTGGTGGTGGTTGAGGTCAAGCCTGAGATGATGGAGATGACATAGCGTAGTCTTGTTTCCCAAAGATGATTCAATATACACCACAGTAGGAATATGGTGGGCACCATTATTACATTCCTGCAGATGAAGCCACAGAGAAAGAAATGTGTACACGGTGATGGTATGAAGAAGCAACTTCCACTCAACGACCTTCTGCCCCTACAAAGTCACGTAGGTATCTCCACCATCTCAATCGCCATCTTTCTCACATTTCATTCATTCTTGTTTGGGCAAGTGGACCGAGACGGAACGATACACAGCCAAATGCTTCGTGACCCCCCCGATCAGCCAAGCGTAGGCAGAGGAACGAGGGCCGGCCGACTTCTCCCCAGTAAGACATAAAGAGAATTAGTCAAAGACTCTCTCTCTCCTGCGAGCCCCTGCTGAAAAAGGTCCATGTGGTTAAAACCCACACAATGGAAAGAAACACATTTGGGGGGGTGGATTAAGATTGCCACCTGATCCTGTCACAGCTGGCGTCCCTCACTTCCCCCCCTTCCTGTGCCCCCCGAGGCATGCAACTCAAGGGGTCCTTAATTGTCCCAAAACACAGATTTAATTACATCGGCGTAGTCCCTCCATGGCCGTCCTGCCCCCTCCAGGAGCGACAAACCACGCCTGTGACACGTGCTGTCATTAATGTGGCCCACCCCTGTGGGTCACCCTGGTCCCCAAGTGCTCCATAGGGTCCCTAATCAATGGCATTAATAAGGGGGGTGGGTGGTCCTTCTGTTCAGTTTAATCTCTGGGAGCCCTGCCTGTGGCACGCTTCACATATGGTGCACACGTTCAGGGACACGCAAATAATGAGACCCCCTGACCCCCCTCCCCCCGGTGCTGTGTAGGCAGCCCCACCCCTCTGTCACCGTCCCATTGTGTCAGTGTTTTAAAATGGAATGTTGAGTGCGCGCGCGCGCGCGTGTGTGTGTGTGTGTGTGTGTGTGTGTGTGTGTGTGTGCGCGTGTGTGAGAGAGCAAATGTTAGCGAAGCCTTGGCAACAACAGCCCCCAGCAGAGAGAGAGAGGCAAAAAGAGGGGGAAGTAGGAAGGAGGACACTCCTCACCAGCGCAGGTCCCTACAGGGCACCTTGAGATGCAGTGCTGTGAGAACGCGGCAATGCCGCGGGTATGAGACGCTGGTTCTCATTTCACAGCAAAACGCTTAGAGACACATATTAAACCGGCTTCTCGACCCACAAGCACACCCCGGGACTGTTTGTCACACGTATTTGTTCACAAATCCAACCAGAGTGACAATCAGCCAAAGCTAGTTAGGTTCGATAAAGGCCTCGGATAATTTTTAAAAAAATATATTATAGGTTTAAATCGGACTTTTAGCCAAGCAGGGCTGCTATGCTAAAGGGGGAAAACAGGCTGATGCCGTGGACGGGACATCAGACCATCACGGTTCTTTTTTTTTCTAAATTAAATTAATGTGAAACAAAATGTGTAAAATTTGATGCCAACTGCCTGCTTTCACCTGCCTTTATCTTCTAAATTATGTTTATTATGAATAAAATAAGAACAAACAGAGAAAAAGCTCAATTTATTCACTGGGTAGGTTGTGAAAAAGTAAAAATGTCAGATATACCTATTTAAAAAAAAAAGTTTAATTTGAGCTACACTGAAATTTTATAGGAATTTTAAATGACAGAGGATAAAAATAAAAACATTTCACTATTGTTACACAAACTACTATTTAATACCGACTGTTCACCGATTCATCTCATAATCATTTGCAACATTCACAATATTGACGAATAAAGAAAAGCAGATAAGTGAAGAAAATACGACAAAAAATAACTAATAATAACCGCACATATCTTTGAAAACTGTAAATTTAAGGTCTGCAATGCAGGGACTCGGTCTACTTGTTTAGAAACATTTAGATTCTCTCTTGAACCCCTCGAGAAAACGATGCCAATCAAACATTTGGTCATCAGTAAAGCAGAGATATTCGGCATCATCACCCCAGAAAAGTTCCTCATTGAGACAGACACTTAGTTCTGGATACAACGTTCTAAAAAAATCCGCAATCAAACGACATTAAATATCTGAACTGGACATCTAGCGAAGGATGAAAATGTGACCAACGTCCTACAGTTAGTACTAACTTCTACTTTGCGTTCAACTGAGCATCCAGGAGGACGGTGGGACCAACTCACACCAACGTGTAATGGACACTACAGGTGAAGGTACAGAAGCCCGTGGGCACAGAGCTGTGGGCTGCAGTACAGCCATGTGTGCCTTGTGACCGTCACTGCGTTTACACTCTTTTTACCCTGCAGTGGAAATCTGTATGCATCTCTTCCTAAGTGCTTTGGCTAAACAGGAATGAATTTTTAATTGCTGTCAGGAAGGTGGGGGGGGGCAGCTGAAATGGAATGCAGCCTGTCGGCTGAGTGGAGACACGTGCACCAGAAAGGCGACCTGGCTGTTGGCCGATGAGGCCGTTACAGTGGTTACTCTGTTTTTTGGACTTGCCAATAAACAGGCCATGACTTTAAATGGACAATTTGTGGTTGCGACTCGTGTGACCCAGGTCCTTTTGGCAAAACACGATGTCAGGGGTTTGCAGAGAATTGTACGATAAACTCAGCAGCACTTGCATGAGCAAAAGCTATTTGCTATTGACGTAGGTTAGAGGAAAAGGGCCAGACTTATTGACACCAACAAGGAGGCCACAGCTGCCCAAAATAACATTTCAGTGTAAAAAAGGTTGGTAGAAAGGCCTCTCTGAACGCACAACTTGCTGAGCCTTGCAGTGGATGGGATACAGCAGCCGAGGCCCTAGCCTGGTTCATCTCCTGCGAGGCGGGAACAAGACAATGCTGTGATGATAATGATGAGCACAGGACCACGGCAGGGTGGAAAAACGTTGCCTGGTCCATTAAATTCCATAATGTGGTGCAAAATGTTGATGGAAGGGTGAGAAAATGGTGTAAAAAAAGGGATGACCCCATGGACCCATCCTGCCTGGTACTAACAGTGCGAAGTGGTGGTCGGAATGTAATTCTGTCGGGATGTTTTAGCACACATTACGTTTTTGAGCACTGCTTGGATGCTGTAAAGTACCAAAACACTGCTGCTGACCACGAACATTCCAGCCTTTCTCAAACTGACACTTCCAACAAGATAATGTGCCGTGTCACAAAACACATATCATCCCAGGATGGTTCCACAAGCACAACTGTGCCTTTACTTTACTCCGGTGGCCTGCATAGCCTCTACCTTTCAGCCCAACAAAACATCTCTATGATGATGTAGAACCTGAGAAAGAATCTGTCACCCAAAAAAAAAAGGCAGAAACAGTTTGAAGTGGTCAAACCAGCATGGAGTAAGAACTGTGAGGACTGTGGCCACATCTTGTTGTTCAAATCATGCTGATTGGACTCCAAAGAGTCCCACCATGCACTGGCCGTGTTAAACGGTCCAAAACATCAAAATGTCACAACGCAGGATGCTTCTCTTCAAAAAGGATGCCAGCTGTGTGCCGTCTTTCGCATCTCCACATGTGGTTGCGAATGCACGCCGACACAGTTCCTGCCACGTGATGCGCTTGTGTGTCCTCACCTGCGCAGGACCTTCAGTGCAATGAACCTCTGCAGCTTTCTGTCGCAAGTGTGCAATGCATCAAAATTAACGCACAAATGACCCAAGACTAATTTGCCACCACGTCATGCTGAGGATCTGCAAGTGTGGGCCGTCGTTGGCCCTTCCAAAACCACAACTGTATTTCTGTGTGCCTTGGCCGGCCGACTGTCGTGCAGTATCAACCGTACCCCCAACCCTGTGCTGCAGCACACTACCATTTTCTAAGAGGGGCACGAAATGGCATTTGAGGGCCTCATGAATCCAGTCTGTGGCAGATCTTATGTGAGCAGTGTTTTGGAGAGGCACCAATCCAGATGGTGCCTCAAAGCCCCTGTTGGATGAAGGTCCTGTGTCTGTAAGACAGAAGGTCAGGAGAACGGCGCGGCTGTACCTGAGTGGACGAGCTGCTGCTCCATCACCCCGCAGCCCAGCACCTCCATCCAGCTGCCACGGAAGTTCACCTCCATCTCGAAGGAGGGGTGAGTGAAAGGGAAGTAACAGTCCACCCAGCGGATCTCCAAGTCTGGTGGAAACACACATGTGAGAACGTGCTAGAACGAAACGGCCACACGTATGAGGGTGGTGTCACACGTGTATAGCGCCTGAGTTGCAGTCATGACACATAAACCATAAAGAGGTTCGTTCCCATCATCCGTTGCATGTGATAAAGAAGTCGAAACCCCACTGGGAGACAAAGAAGAGGTTATTTCCAGGATCAAAGGAAAGTAATATACCTGGCACGAAATAATGGATTCTGCACCTAGTTTTATTGCCCTTTTGGAAATTAAAGAGGTCTCCCTCCAGGGGAGAGTGACTGTGAACCACAAGCAGCAAATCGATGAAGTTTCAGCACATCCATATGTGAATCGTTGATAAGCAGCATATGTTTGGACTGTGTGTGACGATCTAATTGAGTGTGACACAATGAACATATTAATCTATCATGAGCAAAAAAAAAAACAAAACAAAAAACAACAAGAATCACACGAATCCAAGTGTCCACGTCATCATTTGAGCCCCCAGAGAGCCAGGATTCCACACCCGAAAACCCGTTCATTCGTTTAGTTGATTTGTGTAATAGATACAAGAGCTGAAAGGCGAAAGGGAAGGGTGGTGAAAAATGGTTCCTGAAACATTCACTCGAACCCTGACGCGCAAATTGGAAACAGTCCACCCTCGATTTTCTAGGCCTTGATTTTACGAACTGTGGATTTTTTTGACAGTCGCAAAATATTCCGGGGGGGGGGGGGG
>UFQX01000674.1:135947-199592 GCA_900497675.1 Arapaima gigas
TGGGGGGGGGGGGGGGGGGACTGCTGAAAAACCTATTTTAAACTGTAATATAAGGGAAAATATAAAACATTTATCTAATTTTAACCTGCTTTGGAGTTAATAACTTTATTATTTCATTACTCCATAAAGTTCCATGACAAAAAATATTAAGCTTAAATTATGATTTTGATCTCCTGCCCTTACACCAAATCCAGACACCTCCTCCCCGCATGTAGTTCGGAAAATGGATGTGCTTCACGTCCTTAATGCAAAATTCCTGACAAAACAGAGTCCTAGTGGCTCTCAGAAGATCTAAACAAAGGCTCATAAGACGTCAAGCTAAGAAGAGTCACGCGAAACTGGGTGAGGAAGACACTACGGCGTGGAGATGCCATGCCATACTCACCTTCCCCAAAGAGATGTCTGATAAGGCGGGTGAGAGTCTGCTTCAAGCTGAACTCCACTAGCTTGACGGCCTCCAGCGTGTGGCTCTCCTGTTTGTCATGGGTGCGCTGGCCGCCGCTCTCGAACAAGCACAGCTCCTCGCCGTCCTTCACAGAGGCAAACAGCTGAAGGAGAGAACAGTCATGGTGTTATGGGGCAAAAACAGGTGGTCACAGGCAGTGACGGCAGGGACAACAACGTCCCAGGTGGGCTGCATTCTTGTACCATCCAGCTGGGTCACATATGCAAACTGCACTGATTTATTGGAAAGGTACAAGTGGACTGTGGATTACAGGAGAGGTTGAATCTCGATCTTCTTCTGAAGAGATGTCAAGACAAAGAAGCTCTTGTGGGAGGTGGAAAGGCACAGACAAGAAACATCTATTCTCACTCCCATCCACAGCATTACCACTGGAGGTAGACTTCTCATCTGAGGTGGGTTCTCTCCTATTGATGGAGCGCATTCCAAGAGATCTACATGGGGTTTGAGGATTCTCACCGCCCCTGGATGGCTGCTGCATGCATCCATGAGACAGGCACCTTGAGGAAACTGCACGGTGTGTCAGGAAAATCTCCGACTGATATTTGTGTTCACATGTCCCTGGTCACATTAATCTGTGAGGTGCTGCGGCACTATAGGATGTTGATATGGATGTTGACGTTTCTTGATGTTGATAACTGGCAAACAAATGATGGATGAACTTTATGATGTTCAGTGTGGGAGCCAGACTTTGCCAAGGATGTTCCTTGTCTACCTGCTCTTCTGCTGGACAAATTCATGGACGTGATGTCTAGGCTTTGGCCTTTTGTGTCCTCAGGTAAAAGAGGTTCTCTCTTGATGAGGGGAAAGCAACTGTCCCAGAGTGAGGAATTTTAGTACCGTCATGTCATTGAAATGATGTCATGATGGCAAACGAGGTCTTACAGGGGTGAACTCAGGGGCTCTGTGGTGGTCCTCTCTTTTTATTCACCTTAATCTGTCCAAATTTTATTTTTCTCTGTTGCTCAGCAGGAAGGAGACGAGGTGACAGGATAGGTGGGAGGAAAGCCTTTACTGGGGAGTCCAGACCAGTCCATCCACGTTCTCACATACGGTCATGAGCACAATCTCATGGACGAGCGTCAGAGATGAGGCTCCACGGGGGGACAGGTCCCTAAAGGAAGGAACTGTGGCAGCTGCTTTGGACAAAAGCATCTTTGAAAGCGATCAAGGAAGAAGGATAAGTCTACAAAGCATGTTAAAAACGTCTCCTTCGTACGCGAGGGATGTGAGCGAAATGCAAGACAAATTTTGCAAAAATCTTAGCGTAGAGCCGCTCCTACCTCGTGCTTAGAGAAGAGTCGCACTCCCTCCATCTGGTGAAAAACAGGGTAGTGCGTGGCATCGATCTCATCCCGCCGGTAGACGTCACCTGCCACCAGGAAGGCGTCCAGCCCGGAGCGCACCAGGTCGCGCTGGTGGGCCGAGGTGTGCGCCCGCAGCATGTGTCGGCGGTTCAGGTAGTAGTTGTCTCCCTGCTTGCGGCTGGTGTGGCCTGGCGGGACGAGCAGGCTGTCGAAGTTCTGCTCCACAGTCACCACAGGACTGAGGGTGTCGTGCACCGAAAACAGCGGGTTACTCCCACGCCCAGCATACGCCTGGTAAAAGTGGGCCTTGATGCGCTCCTTGAGGAGCCACAGCGGGTGATGGGGCTGGTTGTGAAGGTTGCAGCCCACCTTGGACAAGATCCTGGCCGTCACATTCGTGTAGTCGTCTCGGGGGTACAGGCGCCCGAGCACCTCGACCGAGTCCTCTCCGCCAGGGCAGGGGGCGGGGCCCCCGGTGGTGACACCACGGCAGCAGAAGAGTCTGTGACACAGTGAGCGTGAAAGGGCTCCTTTACTGAAGGGCCACCGCCCCAGCAACGCTGTGAGGGCTCTGCTGCGAAGCCTCATGATGCATCAACCTGAGACGGAGAGAAACGAAGCGAGATGAGTGACGGCTTTTGGGGAGCAGCGAAGAATGACCGTTAAACACGACCCATTTCTGCGGAGGCAGCCATTACCATCCCAGACCCTTCACACACAGACCATCGCAAGACTACTGAAAGAGTGTCAGCAAAGAACCACCCCACCGTCTCCGTTATCAGTGAGACGAAGGCGGTGCGGCCGCCCCTGGACCCCCTGCAGCGGCGCCTTACTCCCTGCTGTCTTTATATAATTCACCGCACTGTGCTTTATTACCCACATTAGATGTTCATCACACATTACAGTAAAAGTGTAGTACACAGTGCAGTAGTATACAGCGCCGTGCTATGAATAATACCCCGCCATATAACCTGAAAAATGAGGATGGCCTGTTTCTTAAATAAATCTTTTGTTTCTCCCTCCACTGATTCCTTTTTAATGCAATTTTTATGCTCAAGATGTGCAATAAGGAGGCAAATCTAATGCTAAACACCGACAGAAAACTGGAACCATAACTAATCATATTAAGACAGTGGCTACTTGCCAGTTTACTGGATTCAAGCTGGCAGTGATCATTTCTATAAATAAAGCAAGCAGTCAGAGTGTATACAGCGCTTTTGAGGAAAGTGATCTGTAGCAGAAGCGTGGACCTGAATGCTGCACCGTGGAAACCGACCGTGTGGGTGGGTGTGTGTTTGTTGCTCACACTGCAAAGGGTGGAATTGGGACACCAAGCTGTGTTTTCCCCAAGTTAAAAGCAAATCTTTTCGGGCTGAATTCCATGCTCCACTCGCCTTGGAATAATTTAAAAATTGGGCTAAATTAATAATTGAGTAAGAATCGCAAACTCAGAACCAAGCACTGTTACGGAGGGGAGCTTTGTGCAGAACGTCATGGCGAACAAGGGACGGTCTGTTCAGCACTCGAACCCAGATCCCTGCGGAAAGGTTTCTGACGCGCTCTTCCTCCAGCACCCCGAGTCTCCTCGTCCTTGGTTTTACCGAAAGCTGTGAAGAAGCGTAACAAAAATCTGTTAAAACTTTCCACCAGGTGCCAAAAAAAAAAAAAAAAACTATGGCGCACGAATAATGCGAGACAATCAATTAAGCCGTTTCTTCTGAAAAGATGTCAAGATGAAGACGTCACGTCACATTTTCCAAAGGACGCACAGGCAGTTAGCGGAACAACAAAACAATCGTGCACAATTATTTAAGACACGCAGCGATGACAAAAGCAGCACGTGACAGTTAAATGGAAAATTCAGGAAAAAGGTTGGGCGAGTGAATATTTAGCATTTGAAGAGATTTAATTAAAAAAAAAAAACATTTTGATGGGAAACTGGCATCTGTGGGGATGATATTCAGACTCAGTGTGCTGGACTTTTGTTTTCCATAACCAGTGGTCAATCGGCTCACTTCCCAGCTCGACCACCTTCCATCCCATTTTAAATAACAAACTGGTACAAACCAGTATAGATCTTCAGAACGGCTTCAGCCTCGAGCTGGAAGGACAGTGGAATTTTACGAGGTCATCCAGGAGGTAACAGAGCTACTAGCCCCCTTGTTGCCCAGGTCAGGCTGTGGAAAGGTGAAAGGGTATGTGGAGCGCAGTGTGTGTCACTAGTGTGCCATGCATAATTTATTAATTTTAACATTTTTTGTTTATGTTTTTCCACCCAGAATCCTCTTCCAACCCCATTGCCCCTCCCACTTTCCAGTTCGGCTCTTTACTCCAAGCAGCTCTCGCACCATCACCCCTTCCCAGTTTGGGCTCTTCCTTCAGCACCTCATCTGCACCCCCCCTTCCAGTCCATGTCTTACAGCCTGATGTATATGTCATATTTGGCATGTATGGTAATAACAACTTGGGTTCATCGGGGTATTTATGTTATACACCAAACCATATAACCCTTCAACATTTTGCATGTCGTAGGTAAACTGCTGTGTCAGCATGTCATGCAACAGCCTGTGACAAAACTGTGTGCGCATTTCCAAACTTTATTCAAAATACCTGAGTGGAAATTTTCAAAATACTAAGCATCTTTCCTGGAGTTTGGTGAACTTGACCCCGCAAAAAACCTCACTTGCAGTGAGAAGCAGCACTGCGGCTTGAAAAGCAATGCAGTGCACAAAGAACAAACAAACAGGCAGACGGACAAACAAAATGGAAACGTAGCTTTATGCATATATACTGTTTTCTGGCCTAGTAAAACAGTCCCCATGCGTATGTCTGTCAGAGAATCCAAAACGTGTGCGGAAAACCAGAGGTACCCCGGACTTGGAGATACGAACAATCGCCACTGGACAGGAGTTTCTTAAATCTACGTCATTTTAACGCATATTAAACGTGGCTTGAAGTTGATAAAAATTTTACTCTTACAGGACATATTTTATTTCTACAGCTATATCTCTCCTAGACTTTCACAGAACCTAGCGAAAAAATCGAGGTTTGTCTCCGTTAGATAAGATAATGAAATAAATGGGCAGCAACAGATTGGCATCCAGGGTGGTCCCTTTCACACGCGCCGCGTTTCCAGGAAAGGCTGCGGAGGGAGGGCTCAAACCCGGTGCCTGGCACGACTGTTCGTCGCCGCAAGGAAAAGGCCACGAGAACTGAGAAGGTCACAAAGCAGCAGCAGACAGGATGCTTTCGGCAACTTCGCACCCCGACTCAGCAAACGTGCTCCGGATATAACTATGAATTATACCAGTGCTGTACGACTGCATGAATTAGAGCCGGCATAACCGGCTAGATCACTTCCAGCTGTTCCGTCAGGAGCGTCGGCCATGTAGCCGGAACATCCAAGGATCACGCCGGGCTCATTCACCAAGCTGCGGCTGACAAGCGACGGACTTCGAGCAGAGCTCCTCCCACCCGCACCTTCGGCAGCCCAGAGGAACCATCTGCCTCTTCGCGACTCATTCTCACCCGCACACACGCACCTTATTGTCAGCAGGGCAAAGAAACGTTCTCCGAGACGTCCATCTGCTTCAAGCGTCCCGTACGTGCTGCAGAACATTTTTCTGGAATACATGTAAAGATGCGAAAAAACGCTCCCAAAACACACTCAGCTTGAGGCCGTTTGTATGCAAATACATTTCACTTCATTATGGATAAAACAGGAACGACAATTTTCAAGAGAAGTAAACAAATAAAGCTGTCGTTACTCCCGGCACCGACGGCATTTCTAAAAGGGTAACGGCTTCGTGTGCAAACATCGCAAGTCACTTTGGAGAGAAGCGCAAATAAATCAGTACGTAAATGAAGGGAGTGTCCCTGGGCCAGCCCACTTTACCACCACCATGAGCCGGGGGTTACTATAGTACAATTCATAGTTACTATAGTAGAAATGAATTAGTCGGCAACTTAGCCAGATGTTAATGCTGCAAGTCCCAAAATAGCTCATGTCCCAGCACACAAATGTAAGGTAATAACCTCAGCAGTCCCAATAACAACAGTCATTTCAAACGGGCAGAACGGACTATAAATGGTGTTTGTAAAATGCCTTAATGATCGTAATGCATTTTACACATTAAAAAAAAACAAAAAATCAGCCCCACATGAACAAGAACCAGCTCGGGCTCAACGGGACCTAGAAGTGGAAGAGACGGTCGCCTTGACAGAAACACTAGTGGCAGGAAGGGCCGCGGGTATTGAGCGACACGCGGTACTTTCTGCTGGCGACTCGATATGGAGTCTTGAACGTGAAGGTGGGTCTCAGTGCAGCTGATTCTCCGCCGGAGTGGCGCCTCCAGCCTGGTGTCAGTTTGTTCTATGATTAAGGGCTAATTTTACTCTTTCTGGGATAAATATGCTGTCCCACATACTTCAGTGCTGGGCTTTTTGTGCTTTTGTTATAAATGCTGCCCCTCAGGGATACGTCTTCCTTTAAAATCTGCAGAACTCACATTTATGCATTATTACACGCAAGAAAATAAAAAGTGCTGTCATTTCCGTTCATTGAGGTAAAATCTGGATCTTATAACCATTTGAGGGAGAATGTCTGTCTAGTAAAAGTAGATTGGGGTCCCCTGTGGTATAGAAGACATTGATCTCTGCCCATATGAGACTTAAAAAACACTTTTTTTAAGAAACTGTAGGAATCCAAGGTTTATCTAGTACAAAACGGTTAAAACAGGCCTGCAGTTGTTTGATATGAAAACTCCCCAAAGAAATTCTCCAACTTTAATGTATCACGAGAAACCGATCTTAACTAGTATCACTTCACTAGTTACCTGTGCAGCTCTGACTTACTTATTCCTTAAGATTCGAGTCTTTGACTTACGAGTTTTCAAATTTACGAGTGACTTTACTGAACACCCATTACCAAGTCACAAGAAAATACGACACCGATTCCTCACGTTCATGAGTAACAAGAGCAGAGCGTGGAGGAATTCCCAAAGTTCGCTCCTCAATGGAAATTACGTCTCTGCCTTATGTGGCTTCACCTTCTGAGACGACTTCCAGGAGATCATTACACTTATGAGTATGATAACTCACGTGCTACTATTCGCCGGACTTTTCTGTGAGCAGCTACCTCACTCTCTGTTACCACGTGCTCGTAAGACGTGTGGAGTCGTAACTAGGGATCCTGAGACTAACCGGTTTTACAATCAACTGCGATTAAAATTTAGTGGTTTCCAGATTGGGAGAATTTCAGAAACCATCATGATCTTCTCCTTTAGATGCCTCCAAGTTGTCCTTGTTGCAAGTGAGTCGGCAACTGTGTGTCATGTGCCTGACTTGGCTCAACTCGGTGGTCCAACGGCACCCTAGTTAGAGCAGACGTGAAAATGACATCTCAGCTTCACATCCACCGAAAGAGCACCTTAAATCGGCAGTGGGGGAGTATTCTGGCTATCAAAAAATGATCAGGGGTTGTATAAGGTGACGAACATCCAATTTGGAGGCCAGCAAAGGTTCAGGTATGTCTAGTCCGGTTCAGTGCCTCACAAAGTAGATCACAACGCAGTCAACGTTACATCAGTTAGCTTAACTCAGGGCTCATGCGGTTCAGAGGAGTGGATTTAGCGTTAATTTTATTGTCATTCGAGTTCATTACGCAGCGATACGTCTATCACTTATAAACCATTTCCCTGTAGTCGGTGTTCGGTTTGTCTGTCCACTGGTCCTGGTGCCGAAATACACTTTCACTCCGAATTTTTCCATTTAACCGCTATCATTTACTTCCAAGCATCTCAACATTAAACTATTAAAGTTACTGGTCGATGGTGGTGACAACATTTTGGATCATTTGCTGAGCTGGAAATATTCTACAATCATTACACCTGCCGTCGACTTTCCGACATGAAAGAGGGTGACTGTCAATTCATATTTAGCCCAAAACTACCTCTGCAAATGAGGATCAACCGTTTATTTCATTCAAAAGTCAGATTTATTTTTACATTTATATATATATTTTTATTTTCAGATATGTTAAATGTTATTCATCTTTCAGAAATTAGATACTGTATTTTGATTTCTAAAAGCAGCTAAAGTGAACTTTTAAGTGTTCACAATTTTGCCCATCATGTTTGGTACTAACAGAAGACTTACATGTTTTATTTGCAAGACCAAAAAAATGTTGTGGGGAAAAAAGAATATTCAATTACGCCGCGCTTTATGTGCTTTTCCTTTCGTGGGGATACATAATAAATTACCTGAGGGGAAAAAAATAAAAATAGCAAAACCAGGATTTTTCCCGAGCCGATAATCATGCTATCAGAATCCCACATCATGACATTTCTAGTCATAACTGTAAAAAATGATGAAAAATAAACACAAAACCTTCAGGTCATAACCCAGATTTCTAACAAAAGCTCCAGAAGTAATGTTCGCATTTCTCATTCTATAGCAGAAATGAAGAGATTAAATAAACTTTGTGATAAATGGAATGCCGCAGTGGAAAGCTTTGGTGAGGCTGCGACACGACTATGACACTACTGTTCAACATTTCTGCTCTGAGGGAAAGACTAACAAAACATCTCCAACGGCACACTGGGTCTGAGGGAGTAAGTCTTTCAACAAACAGCACACGAAGGTCACTGGGATGGAATAAAGAGGAGAAGAAGTCAGGGAGGAAAAGAAAAGCAGAGGAAACTAACTTAATACTAAAAAAAAAAAAAATCACCTTATAAAAAGAAACCCAGCTGGGTGGTTCACCTAGTTACTGCTAAGTAAGAGCAGCTTAAATCTCCAGATCAGCTCAAATGTTTGGGGACTGTGGATGTGACAAAGTGATGGATACCACCATCAGTTTGTCCCACTGACACCAGGTACGATGGGTCTTTTATAGGCCAGGCAACATTTTCCACTCTTCAGTCACCCAGTTTTGCCAGCCAGACTCCCACTGTAGCCTCATCTTCTACTTCCGAGCAACAGGAGGCGAACCAGACATGACCTCCTGCTGCTATAGCTCATCCCCAACAAGGTTTGATGTACTGAGTCCCAAGATGCCTTTCTGCCCTCAACAGTTGTGCTGAGCTGTTCCTCGCTTACTTGCAGCCTCCACACTACCTTCCCCGAGTCTTGACTGACACTGGATGGATGTTTCTGTTTCACAGAGAAAGAGGGAGGGAGATGGCGAGAAAAACCAAAAACCGAAATATCCCGAACCCAGCTTTAAACAGCAGCTCCTTCAATCTCCTGCAATACTGTCACTTCCCAATACCTGCACGTATCTAAATTTAGCACGAAAGGAAGGATGCACAGCCAGTTGGCCTCGAACCCTCCGTGCTTTTTTATTCTGTGGAGGAGCTTTATTCTTTCTCCTCTGCTACCTCCTGGCTTTTCTTCTCACGCTCTTTCTTTCCCTCTGCGACACCGTTCTTATTAATGTTACTTTAATGTCTTATTAAGGTTCAACTCACACAGCAATCGTATTGAAAACAGTGCTGTCCAAAAAACAAAGACCTACACAAACACAAAACCTCGCAGCGACTCAGAAGCGAATCCTCATTGTGTTCTAAAGGAACATATTATTTGTGTTTGGATGTAATAATCATGTGTTTAAATTTCATACAGCAATACAGTTCTAAATGTCCCAAGTTCACTTTGATTCAATATTTGTATGATGTGATCTAAAATGGCCTTTTTACAAACGAAACTGACAAAAGCGCCGGAGCGGAATCGATGCGAACAAAGCTGCTTTCTTTCTACCGCGCGTGCCGGGCAAAGGCCGGTTGGGCGCCGTGTTTGGAAGGAGCATCTTGCGCATCCATCGATTCTGCGCAGAGAGCCAAGCTGGCACAAGACAGGCACCATATGAGCTTTCTTTCCCAAAAGGGCTGGCCAATTGCACGACTAGTTCTGGCTGCGAGTTCCCCTGTATGAGCCAGCACAACACAGACGTCCTTTTTACCCAGACTGCTCCAGGACCTGGGGTGGGGCTGTGGCCAGTGAGCTCCAGCAGGAGATGAAGAGGACCTGGAGGGAGGGCAGGCTGTTCACTGAGCATCGCTGCAATGTGAGCAGACTCACAGCAGCCCGTTTTAAAGGCTAAAGCAGCACACCTGGCCAACACCTGGAGGATATGTGTCTGAAGGCAACGTGAGGCCACAACCACCCCTGGAGCTGTCAACGTGTAAACCCTCGAAAGCGTAGAGGATGTCAACAGTCTCCTCAAAGTATGTCTCTGCTAAATTTTACAGGATAAAAGTCTCTGTGTGGCGACGTGTGACAGACTGCGACAAACATTTGTCACATGATGGGGTTCATTTGTTCTGTGAAATCACCCCAGCAAGTGAACTCACAGTTAAAGGTGGAGTTAATAATTGCCGTTTTCTCTTATGGGCCAAAATAATAATTTGCCAGATCGAAAAAATATTACTTAAAATTAAGTTCAGTAGCTAAATACCAGGGTAAATCGAAAAGCATCCACATACATACATGCTTATACCCCCGGAATCCGAGTGTAACTGGTTCCTAGAAGTGGCTCCAACACCGCAACTCGAATATCAGGAAGCTGAAAATCCCGTTCATTTCCCCATTTCCCTCTGATGCGGTTCGACTTCACTCAGTTAGAACTGGTTATGCTGTGACTTCTCAACTTGGATACCGAGTCGGGGGTTAATACTTTACCACCGGTAATACCGGGGTGCCGGTGGAATCACTGCTAGCTAACCAGGTACAAGTAAAGCCAAATTCGGACGCGATTGGCTCCCATCCTCCTGTGGCTTCTCTCAGCAGCAAAGCTGTTATGTTGCAAAGGCGTGGACAGAATAAAAAGTTTATATTTATCTTCTCAGTAATTCCTGCCAGCAAACTCCACCTTGGAGACAAAACCTGTTACATCTGCTGCAATGATAATAACACAAAAGCCAGGGACAAGGTCTCAGAAAAGCCATCTGCAGCAAAACCAGGCCTTCCTCTCATTCAGCCAGAATTTATTGGGTACGTGGGGCATTTTTTGAAGTTGACCATAATATAACATTACAACCCTAACCCTAATATTATTTCTTCCTGGGCAACTGTTTGCTATGAGTCACACCATCTTTCTGTCCCGCTATTATGGCAGAATGCATAAGTTTCTGTGGGGATGGCCTTCAAAGTCAATATCATCAAATAACCCTTTCAAAAAACTTCAAACTAAACTTGAAAGAAAACAGCCAGCCAAAGTTTTTTTTTTGTCAATAAAACATTTTCCTCCTCATCTAGTTTGTACAAAAATGCTGGCTGCACAACCTGTCCTCAATACCGACATTTTTTGTGCTCGGCACGACCCCGGTTCTCTGAAGGAAAAAGCCGCAACTACAAAACTAGAATTTCTGATGTTCTGACAGGAGGATACACCTCACAGAAAAGCAGCTTCTGCCGTACATGGATTTTTTGCTTCCCTGAAGTACACCAGTCCTAGAGGTTAAATAAATTTGAATTCTAATTAAAACCAAATTAAAATGTTCCCTAAGAATTTTTAAAACATTAAAGAGTAACGCTTTAAACATATTTTATAATTATTGGGGGGGGGGGGGTTCCAGCTTGTTTTTTGGTTTAAATTCCACCTCCTGCTGCAATACCTTTGATCAAAGGACTTCACCCAACTTACTCTTCTGTATAAATAGGTAGATGAAGCCAGTAAATTGCTTTGAAAAAAGCATCAGATATATTAAATCACATCACTGAACTTGCTGTATTGCTTGGGATTTATATTTACCTTGATCAGTAGTTGTGACGGTTTATACAAAGGTAAGGTGTTCCTGAGAAACACAAAGTCTCAAAACTCAAAAGTATGATTACCGTTATTTCAGCAATAAAACTTTCCATGTGCTCCTGAGCAAAAGTGATACCCATTTACGCTAAAATACAGGTGGTTCCAATGACCTCGACGTAAGTCCAAAATCACCTTGACCCATATTATATTGTAGCAGCGGGTGGAGCTGCAGCTTTGCCACCGTACATGCTTGTAAATAGTTCTGCTCAACTTTGGTAGGGAGTTCCAGGGGAGATATTGGCCCTGGTATGGATCAGTGTGTTCAGGAGTACTGAAGGGTGCGTTTGTTGGGGTGCTCTGCTGTACGGAGTCCCCCGGGATAAAACAAGTGCCAGATAAGTGCTTCACAATAATTAAGATGTTTTAGAGCAACTGCTAAATGAATAAAGGCAGTACAGCTGTCGAGAGGTGTGTGAAATCCAAATCCTACCCTCACGGTCCCAAAACATCTGCTACAAGCCGAGAGGCTGCAGTAGAGAATTAAATGCAACCAGTGAGTACAAACGCAAATGCAAGAATATAACTGAGATGATGGGCACACAGTTCCCACAATGCAGCGCATCTCACTGTCCCTCTCACACAGCCGCCTGGCAGACTGGACACATGAAAATTTGGTCCTATTAACAATATGTGGGTTTAAAAATTGCACACAGGATGATACATGAAGAACCTGGTATCTGGAGAACGAATAACTAGGGACAAGTCTAGTTTAATATGTACTTTATACTGTTGACCACAGGGTTCTGTCGATCTTAATAGGGTTCTTCTCAACGTCTTAAGGAGAAACACATTTAGATGATTGGGCTGCTTGTGAAACTATTCCATCAGAAAGAAGACTTTAGCTGTAATTTAATACATACATTAACAGCAAAACTCATTTTCATGTAACGCATCGCTTTCTCAGGGCTCTTCTCAATTACCTTGGGAACAATGGATCAAAAAATAATTTGCAAAGACTCATCCACTTGTTCGTGTAGAGGGGAAAAAAACTGTGGATTATTGCAATGTGACCATTCAAATTAAAAGGTGAACGTGTGCTTCGCCGGCCCACCGTAACCCGTAAGCGTGCAAACGATTCTGCAAGTCTTTTCAGTCATATGGGGCCACCTTCTGCCAATCTGTTTCCATGCAAATGTCAACAGGTGGTAGGATAAACTCAAGGGTGATGGAGACCATGCGATCCAGGCTTAGCAAAGTCCTCCACACAGGTTGAAGACTTATTCACTTGTTTGTGCTTTTAATACCAGATAACCTCCTAGTCCCTGAGGATTTTATTTCCTCTCACTGACTCTTTCAATCCGAACCCAAGATCACAATACCTACATTAGTAGCTGGTGCCCTGACTTTGCTGTGTGATGTTATTGTAAAGGAAAAATCTGAAAAATACTTTATGTAAAGATGTGTATCTGAGAGCAGATATATGCAAATACGTTTCATTTTATAAGCCAACTGCAGTCTTGAGCCTCTCAGGTTTGTAATTCTAAAAAAATTAACTGCAAAAAGCCCAGCAGTTTCTGCCCAAAACACACATACAGTCCACACTGCACCATTGGTCTAATGGTGAAATGCAATCCTTCAGTAAAGACGCGCTGCCGAGACTGACAATATAGCATTAAAGAGTTAAATGATGCTACACACAGATACAGGAAAAGGACCATTTTCACCACTCATGGTCAGTGCATATCTGCAAAGATCTACTCTCATTGCAGCATATTCTCATAAACCTGCATCTAAACACACAGACTGAGGCTTCTCACACACACTCCCTCACGCAAATGGTTATGCAAATACACACCCACTCGTTTTAACAACTCCATCTCCCATTTTTTTTTAAACAGACTCCGTTTCTCCGATCCATCAACTGTAAAAATTGCTCTAAATGCTGATATCGGAATCAGAACAAAAACAATCTCAGCTTTCGCCTTCCTGTTGGAGACTGTTAGACGCCTCGCGTAAATTATTCATTTGTCGTCTTCGATTACAGAAACACGCGCTGCTGGAAACAAACTGGAGCTCAATATTTTTTACTGCCATTATTTTCTAACTGTTTAGCAGATGCCCTTGTCCACACGTCATTTAAATTGTTATTAAAGACCTCACCCAAACGTGCAGTGGTGCAGCTACTCACAAATATTTGGTAACAGGGGGCATATTAGAACATTAAAATAAAGCAGCAACTAAATCTATTGTTCTTCATATCACTCCATTGTGGAAAAGACAGCTGATGGAGTGTATAGGACTGCGGTCCCAAACTACACAGCTGTATAAATGGGTAAACCGTTACAAGCAGCTTAGTGTACAAAGTTAACATTTGAACAAAGTCATAGTCTGATTACATGAAAACCAATCTTAATAATTTGTTACTGTCATGTTTGTTGGGTCACCTCCATCTGCTCGTGTATTTAGTATGAATAATCGTAGAAAAATAAGAAGGAGAACAGAGGCTGGACCTCAGAAAGCAGACCAAAGAATATTATGAGTCAAAAATTACTTCAGAAAAGCAGTGCATAAAAAAAAAACAAAAAAACAAAAAGATTTCAATCTCTGCCTACCCAGCAAAGCCTGCGCCTGGGGGAAGGTCAACCGCTAACAGGACAGGCAAACACAAAGCTCCATTTGCATGTCAGAATCCCTACAACCACTTCAGGCTCCCTGGAAGGTCACACTCAGCTTATACATGTGCAGAAAATATAATTGTCCCCATTCTTCCTTACTGAGAAACCATCAGACCCAAAAATCATTATACCTGAAAGAACGGGGTAAATTTGTCCAGAGGAATCACTCTGTTAGCAAAATTGCCACTGTAAAAGGGTTGCAATATGATCATTTCTTATGAATAATTATGGATGAAAAATGTCACAAAAATATTATGCATTTTAATCCATGACAACAAATAAACCAACAAATATAAGTACACTTTATACGTGTAAGTGTGTGTGTGTGTGTGTATGTATGTGGTGGAGCACGGTATGTTTTACCTGGTTTTTAAGCGCGCCACGTTACTCATTTTAAACAGAGTATTAGTATTAGTTTAACCTTTTTTAATCAACCAGGTCTTACATCAAGCTTTTCTCAGCAAACTGTCCTTCTACCAGTTCTCAAACAGGCTGAACGCTGCGGAGCGACTGGACCCAAGTGACTTGTTTTCTCAAAAAAACGACTTTGTGAAATAGCTCGGCATGGACAACTGGCCTTCTGTTATTAAACATTTTTACTTCCCCGAAACTTTGATCACCGTTTCCCCCATTAAACTGTGCTCTACAAGCGTACAAAGGAGCCTGAAATCTGCACAGCAACTGCAACGGACTGGATCACATTTAGAAAAACCTGCAGCTGGCTGAAAAAACAGCAACAAAGTGGGAGAAAAATCACGAGCAAAAACAGAATCATAAGCTCACTGTATTAAAAAGATACACGCGTTCATAAACCATTGTAGTGGTTTTTCTAAATTTTTATCAAGGGAAAAAACATAACATCAGCACAAAAACTTTCCCTTATTTTAAAAAGCAGCGCATATAAACACAGTTAACCAGAGCAGATTGTTGTTGGTCGATAGCGTTCGGGTTGCATATAAATGAGATTTGTCGTGTGAAACTCAATTGTGGGATGTAATGAGGAAGCACTCCATCTACGTGCTCCTCGTAAACAGCAATCACTAAGGTATTAAAGTCTTTCACCAGCTCGACTTCTCCTGCGCTTGGTGCCGCTCCTTAGACAACTGCAGGAAACTGCAAAATAATGCATTTAGCCCAAAATTATTTATGCATGAAGAATAGCTCCATAACGTCACACTGGCTCTGGATTTACCGCTCACGTTACAATATAAACGTTACACATGAACTTTGTAAACGTAGGACAAATTAATGCACGAGGGGCCGTGTGTCGTCTGTGCTCCGTGCAACCCACGTAGCCCAGATGGGAGTAAATCTCCCACGAGCCGTCGCCAAAAAGCAAGTTGACGTCACTCAGACAGAAGTACTCACACTTCTCCTGACAGCTGTCCTGCAAGGATCTTACACTCAGATCAGTTTCACCGTCAAAACAGCTCTATTAATATATTGGTTATTCATACTTTATTCATACTACAAAAGTTAAAATACAACGTACCTTTACTTAATAAAGTTTTAGTGGACATGTTTCACAACTGCAAACATAAAAAAAAAAATTAAAAAAAAAAAATCAACAGACATCTCTTTTGTTGAGCTTTTACCAATGGTGTAGTTGAAGGTAGCTGAAAGTGGCCCGATGCTGACAAACACAGCACAGAATTAATCAGTCAGCAGCAATAAACGGGAGGCTTTATTTCGGCACAAGTATCCCACTTAGGAGTACAGAGAAGGTTCAGGGGACCAAGCAGTTTTCAAGAGCACGAGTGAAATTATTTAACACCCAAATAAGAGGCTGATTTTTTTTTCATGCTGATGAGCTTATGAAATTTTGACCGTCACATCAGTGGCGTACCTATGGCCATTTGGCACTCTGGGCGGACCCCTTCTTGGACACCACCTCACACCCTCCAATGCACTGTACAGCAAAATGATGTATACCAATAATCATACCTACCACCTAATCCAACAAATGTTAATAATAAGCAAAAAAATGCTGGTATTAAACAAATTATGTTAGTTTTGCCTTTATTTTATTTCTTGTATTGTAGCATAGAGGTGGAGGGGTGAGCCGTGGCTCTCCCATAATGCACTGCTGCTGCATGTGTGTAAACAGTTATATGCAACAACAATTCTTTCCAAAGCAAGTTATAAAGCCGGATAACCAACCAACAGCAGGGTATTTTTACTGCGTAAATTCAGTGCAAGTACCTTGCTTGAGGGCAGTATCATGTCCGTATGTAAGGTCTCGCTACAGCCCGACAACACTGTGTGTTCAAACCCAGTGTTCATAGTGGAACACATCTTGCCGACGCGTGAAACCTGAACGAACTCTTCAGCTCTGCTGTCATAAACAAAGTTCTGGAAAAAGCTGAACACATTTCAGCAGTACTCTGGGTCCTCAGTCGACAAACATTTGCGTGACTAATTTTTAGAGACACCAACATTTTTCCATTTACTTTTAATTGTGCTTTTCCCACTTGTCCACTGTGAAAAATTTGTTGCGGCGCAAACATCGTCTGCTTTTTCGCACTCTGCCATTATTTGGCAGCAAATGGACTCAGATTGGGAGTGTGGGTCTGACTTGAATCAACTCTCTTCCACAGTGTTTACAGCTCATGTCTGGTTGTCCCTCAATTTCTATATCTAATAAGACGTGGAATATGTCACGTTTAATGGATAAATTGTCAACATTCAGCAAAAGAGCAGTTTGTCATTGTAAACTAATGCTAATGTAGCTTGACATTAATAAAAATGTTGTCTTACTGTATTTTTTTGAATGACCCTAGCTATAACCTAGACTTTTACAGAACTCTCAAGTGAATGAACAGAGGTACATCTCTGTTACCATATCCATTATAACCCCGTCTTTCCAGGATAGGCTCTGGAACAGCAATCTGAGCAGCTGTCAAAAATAGAATAAGCAAGTTTTTAATTCATTAAGTCTTCACCTGAAGCACCCAACCTGTGGATGTATAATAAAGATGCTTTTGCTTGTGACACAGAGGCTGTATTTTGACAAATTAACTTACAAACGGCCTCCTGGCCACAAATGCACAGCTGTGGTTGTATGTTGAAGAGCCAGAGGGGAAACCAGCTCAGCGCTTTATGCTTTGGGCCCAGGTAACTGACACCTCGTGTAGAGCAGACAGACTCGTGGCAGGTAAGAGGGCAAAAGGGTGAGGAGGTACATCACCTGTGCAGCCCACCTGTCACCTGCAGGTGCCACACAAACACATTTCACTAGTGCCTGTCGCGTTACCAATGTGTGTTCGTAACGCTGCACACACTGGTCTGCCGTGTAGGTGTCAATACGTACATACAGCGTGCGGTCCCGGTTTAACAGTGCTTTAAGTGACCATGGCAGTCAAATTCAGCAGAGAGTTTGCGAGAAAGAGGAAGGACAGGAGGCATCACACGGCGGTAAGAGGAAAGTCGGCACAATACCGTGCGAGGCTGCGGCTGTCAACTTCCAGCAAGTTGCTCGTCCTCCGCTGCGGAGAGCGAACAGCATTTAGCGGTCTAAACATATGCCCGAAAAATATAATTTATCATTTCTAATTAAATTAGCTACGTGTTGCGTTTTTTTTTTTTTACTCAGCTTTGGTTCAGTTTCGACTTGCATCAATTTGTTTTCAGATTAATTGGAAAAACGAGCATACGAATCAGTGATATATGTACACGGGCATTGCGCGGGACATCTATTTTGGTATCTTGCGCTCGTTAGTGGGGTCCTTTCCAGCAAGATGGCGGCCTCCAGCAGGACTCAGGTGCTCTCCTTGTACAGAATGCTGCTGAAGGAAAGCAGCAAGTTCTCGTCGTACAACTACAGGTGAGCGCGAATATCAGTTATGGAAATAGAAAAGCAAGGAACAGCCAGAGGTGCACTGTTGGGAAGCTGCTTGGGCGTCCCTGGTTTAAAGCCGGCCACTACCACAATTCTCCAGTGCCCCAATCCCACTTATCGCACTAATATCTACAGTGTAGAAATGTGTCACCCCTGAGGTGACACATTTGTACGGATGATTTTCCCGGCGTGAGTTTCAAAGTGTCGCGTTCATTCGGTCTCTGAATTTTTTACGCACTTTGTGTTTACAATCTGTTAATTCCAGTGTGTAGATATTTGTTTGTTTGTTTCCTTGGTGACCAAACTGACTCCCTGTTTCTGTTAGCTCATTGACAATTTTCTCCCAAGTCTATGAGCACACTGTGATTTCCTTATTTAAGTTTGTCTGTGATTTATTGTCTGTAATATCATAGCTGAATTCAGCGGGGAAGCATAGCAGCTATTAAAAGAGCCCGAGGACACTGAAATAAATGGGCATAATTTATTGTTATATTATATATACTGAATATTTCTGTTGTAATTTTTAAGTGAATCAATTGGCCTAAATACTATTGGTTATCAGTTACTATTTTTAGTACTAATTTAGCCACAGTAAGTTGTACACTGATTTACTCGTTTATACAGCTGGATAGGTTTTATAGTAGGAATTCAGGTCAAGTCAGCTGATCAGGAGTCCCACAGCAGGAGGTGGGGTTTGTACCTGAGACCTTCAGGTTACTTGACAATAGCTGTAAACCACTGCATCACCTGCTGTCCCATTACCTCGGTGGAAGGGATGCTCTACTCAGACATCCAGAGTGACACTAGAGGTGTTATACTGTATGTAAGAGAAAAATAATTATTTTGAATTTAGAATATAGATACATACATCTTGTAAAGAAGAGAAAATTGACTTTATTAAAATTGAGCTCACAAGCACAGTCAGCAACAGAAAAAAATGTTAGCTCAGTTTTTTCCTGACTAGAACTGTTATGGAAATGGAAACGCAAAGAACAGTTAATGGGTACATTCATAAGCTGTATGTAAATATAAGCCAGGAACCATTTTTAAACCTTGCAGGAATCTGGTGTCAGTAGAATAAGTAAGATTTTCAGGAATTGAGGTTCTCTACACTAATGCTTATTAGCATAGGCTGTGTTAACTGAAAGGGGGTTAAAATGTAAATTATGAACATTATCAGGTTCTGGACCTTTGTACAGTTTGGTTTTGGACTCCTTGCCCATTCCACCATGTACGACTGGTCCAGCCTTTTCCTTTCCCTTTAATTACTGTTGCTACTACATTTGGACTTGACTGTACTTGGGTGAAGCTTCAGTCTTTTTGTGATCTCCAACTTGTAGCCTCCTGTAAATATGGGTTACATTTAATCCATTACAAAGTTGTACTTGATAAAAAATGCAATTGAGTAAATTGGCATGTGTTTGTATCTTTGCCGATTTGTAATTTTGTAGACTGTAACAGGGCCAGAGCTGAGAATTGATCTTAACATCTTAATATTGTTGCTGTGTGAAAATTCAAAGCTAATTGAGGGAATATTTTCATATGCTTTGAGTTAAGTTGGTTCCATAAAATTGGCGTATGGAATCTTGTACAACTTTATGATGATTTACTTATGTATTTTATTAACATTTTTTGTTCCCTCCCCCTCAGTGATATAGTAATATGAAACTGATTTGTTTTTTGTCAACTTTAATAGAGCTGAAGCTCGCTGTCTGTGCAGGAATATTTTGTTATGAATTCATAATTACTAAAAGTTAGTCTTTTTTAATGCTGTGTAGGCTGCTGACAATATTTGAAGCATTTGCTGTGACAGTTGTGTCATTTTTGTTTGGTTGACTTTATTTTTTTTTTGCCCACACTAAATTGAATGTTAGATGTAAAGGGCACGGCGGCTGTTATTTAGCCTGAACGATTAGTGTTGCTGTGCTCCACCCTGCAGCCAGACACTCATTAGCTGCGATGCCTCCTCTGGACACCCCAAGCGGCAAATGTCAGCGGCTTGAGGGGTGATGAGCCATGCGTGCCTGTTAGTCTTCTCCACCTGCTGTAGACACACAGTTTCATTTGTAGGCTTTCACAACATTGCAGTAAAGTTCGGTGTATTTGCTCGCTGTGGGTTTTTTTTTCCTTCAACCAAACATGAAAATTGCAAGAAAGAAATGCAGAAAGTGTCACTGAAGGTGTGAAGGCTGACTGAGCGTCACCCCTGCCCTCATCCGGCACGGTCACTTACAGCCTGAGATGGGCTCGACTAGTTCTGAACCAAACCCCCCTCCTAGATTTAGCTCAGTGTTTCTAAACATGGTTATTCCTGCCATACTATACTGCAAAGCCCTTGAATAATAATAATAATAATAATAATAATAATAATAAGAAGAAGAAGAAGAAGAAGAAGATGACAATGACAATGAGCTCGTGTTTGTCATCCCTAAATGTGAAATTCCTCACCTTTCTCATTGGGCAGTATGTACGTTACGGAAGTGTACAATTATGAAAATGTTGCATGTTTGAATCACCACTTCTCCTAATTGTCGTGAGATATGGCCAAAGCCAAAATAATTTTACGGGTTGTGGTTTTTGCATGGATCGTAACATTGATTTGAAAGCCCTACTAGAGTAAATGTTGGTTACAGCTGCTATAAATTCTTAAGCCTTTAAAACTTTTTTTTAAATGGTAGTAAACTAATAAATGTACATTTTTCCACCTGGTGCATTCAGTAATGGAGTAAAATGAAATGGGAAAAGAGCTTTTATTCTGTGTTTCAAAGACATATTTTCCATTTGAGACCCAGAGGGCTTAACATGGCAAGAAATGTGTCGTCCATTGAATGTGAATCTTACCTTAGTGCTTGAAAGGGCTGAAGAAGGACTCTTTATACGTTACCTTTCTATTTTTGGAAACAAAAATCATCGGCCGATGTTTGTTGTCGGAATTAAACAGAAAAATAACAAAATAAAATTTTCTTTGCATGTGTCAGAGCACAGCATCAATAACCCGTCCCATATTGTCACTTTAGCAAACTGTTCTACTGATATACAGCTGTGATCTTTTTTTGATCTCAGTTCTGTTAAAAATGAAATATCTGGTGATGCTGCAACCCCTGACCAAATCACAGCAGTCTTTAGCGCTCGTGGGTTGAATTGAAGGCGTACTGAGTGTATAAAAAAAATTTATTTTGCTGGACTCTAACCTGTCCTTTGTCTCTCAAGTTACTGCACTGGTTTCTTCCGTGAAGAAATAGACCTAAACTAAGGTGATTCCTTTGTTTTCGTTGCTTCTGGCTGGATCGACTGCTGTATCTAGCCCACCGTTAATACACAACACTGCTGCTAGACTTGTCACTCAAATCGGGAACTATGACCATATAACACCTGCCCTCAAGTCGCCCCATTAGCTTCCTGTTAAGCATAGAGTAGATTATAAAACCGTACTCTTAACTTATAAGGTATTAAATGTAATACAGTGATAATTTACTATATTTGAAACATTAAAAAATGTAGACAGTTTTGTATTATGTCGCACTGTTTTCAAGCTTCATTTATTTGCAAAACTGTACTGATGACCTCACAGCTGTTCCATTAAGTTCCATTTTGCAAAAAAGACATTTGGAGCGCTAATCCAAGTATTTACAGGGTAAACAACTTTAGTGTCACTGTATGGATTTTAAATGTTGCAGGTAGTTTTGTCCAGGACGGTGCTTTACAGCGCTTTGTTGGTTCTGTTTGGCTGCTTCAGGACGTATGCCTTGCGCAGAGTGAGGGACGCCTTCAAGGACAACAAGAATGTGGATGATCCCACAACAGTGGAGCAGCTTCTGCAGAAGGCCCGGGAGAACTTGGCCATCATCCAGCGGCAGGTAAGGCCCTCACCTCATTTTGCATCTCACTAGTGCAGCATAATGTCAGAATGAGGTTTCTTTGGTGCGTTGGCTAACATCGGAGGTGTAGTGCTGCAGAGAGTACGGCAGTGATGGAGAGGAAGCCAGCACTAGCAAATGCTAACTGGAACTTATAGAACCTGGTAAGAGTGCTTCCATATTTTAAGAATAAAGCAAATGTGCATCGATGAATAGCTAAAAGCTGTACTGTAAGTAGCATGAAGATGCCTGAAAAGTGGCAGATGATGTGGAGCTCTGGCTCTGTGCTGCTCCAGAGTTAAACATCTGCTTCTCAGTGTGAATGAGACGGAAAGTGGAGATGGCAGCCAAGGAACGGTGTTCATTTTCCACCGGCGAACTGAACAACCGAGCAGTGAAAGATTTACAGACACGTTTTAGAAAATAAAACGCGACTTTCTGGGTACTTCTCGCATACGTATATGGGGTGATGTCAAAGATGCTCGGTCCTGCTGTAGAGCGTGGTTGAACTGTGCACCTTCTACACCTCACAGCTGTCACAGTCGGTCTGTGTGGTGCTGCATTAATGCTGCTTTTCGCAAGTCTGTCCCCGGAAGCTGAGATCATCACGCAGAATAATATTGAAACACTGATGCTAAATAAGTAATGAATTACTCAGCGATTTTTAGGTGAGAAGTTGCTGTCCTGTCAGGGCCTGAGTAGTCAATAAATAGTTGCGGGGGGGGGGTGCGTAAAAGCATTAAAAAATTGTGAAATTGTTTAGTATAAAATGCATGTTTTTTTTGGTAAGTTGTCGTCTCAAGGGCATTTTTCAGTTCTATGGTTTTGTATATCGGGACATAAAATGATCTGGTCCTTTTCACGTTCTGATTGCAGCAGGGGGGTTACCTGGTTCCATGAAGTCACCCTGTAATACCTGGAAGTGATGTGGTAAAAAATTTCCCTGCTGTACACAAGGTTGAAATAACTTCAGCAAACTTAACAGTGTAAATCGCTTTGGAAAAAAGCGTCAGTTAACTTAATGAATAATAATAATGTTGTCGAACGTGCTTTTTCGGTCATGATATTAGATTTATCACAATCGATGATTGTAAATTGGTGGCGACAGTGTGATGTATGTGATGGAGGTGCAGTAACGGCACGTTGAGAATATTCAGATGCGTCCTTGTTCACTGGAGATGCCCTCACGAGGGACTGCTGGAGCCTTTTTATTCAGGACAAGAGCACCTTCCTCCTTTGTTCGTAAGAACCCCCGTGCCCGGGTGGCCCGCAGCTGTGCGTTTGCTCACGCTCCTTTGCTGAAAAGACGGGCAGCGTTTTGTGATCAAGATAACTTTCGTTTCTCTTCATAAGCTGCATCACTTTGTTGACCGTTTTAGATACAGTCACTGATGAACAGTGAGACGTTTGACACAGATGGACCTCTTAGGAACAAAGGTTGGAAGGGGCAAACATTAAATGAGGTTTTCACCAATAAACCAGTCTGTTCCATACTAAATCGGTTTTTCAGAGAGAATAAACGGTCCTCAGCAGGCAACTGGTACTACTTATCTTATACTACTCCACTTTTTACCCTTTCACCTCGTATTATCTTTTCCTTATCGTTCATTTTGTCGTTCTCTTGACTTCTTCCCCTGTCCCACGCACTGTGGACCCGAGGATCTTCATTTCGTGCTCCCTTCTATACCTGTTGCATAAAGGTGTTTAAAGGCATAACACACCTGTTTGGAGGTTATCAGGGTGGTGCACACCTGACAATTCTGCAGTAAGAAATACCATGTAATCTTTGAGCTCCGTCTCAGGTTCAACACTGAATTGTGTGGAAGTTAGCACGCAGCCACTGCCACCGCACCTTCTCATTTGCATCCCTATAAAGTATAGTAAAGCCCCACCCCGAATGCTCGCAGTATAAACTACTGCAGAAATGTTTAAATCATCTCGTTCCTCTGAGAGCACGTATTTATATTTTAAGGCAATTCTCTGTGACATGCTACAGCGCTTAACAGCTGATACGGCCACCCCAGGCATTGCTGAGGCTGTATATCTGTCAGTCATAAATCACATCTATAATGGCCGCCGTTCCCCTTGGGGTGCGTTTGCCTCGGCCCCGTTGGTTAAGGATGGCGCTCCTTAGTTAACAGCGAGTCCGCTGTAAAAGTGAGCGATTCTGTTGCTCCGAGCCTGCTTGGTGGAATTTTAAATAAGTTCATGATGTTGGCTTTATTGAAGCTGCCTCTGCACAGAAAGCTGCAGGGCAAGGGGTGTGAGGCACCGTGGTATAGATGTGGTGAATGAGGTACTAAAGAGGTTTGAGCTATGACTAGGAGGATCCCCCTCTGTGGGCTAACTTAACTCTCAAGGGTGGGGATTTGCGCCCGGGAAATTAATATGAATTTGAACATTTTGCTTTATGTAGATTGAGGTTATTTGGACATCAGGTGTTTTTGGGTCGAGGGAAGCGTGTCACTCGAGCAATTCTACGTGACGGTGAACGCTGACGTATCGCTGTCATTCTTAGATTGGCATAACCGTGATGTTCAGGGTAAATAAGATCTCTCCCTTTCTTCTCCCCATGACTTCTGCTTTGATTTAACCTGTTGTCAGTGTCAATCCCTCAAATTACGAACGTAAGTCCCGCACGTTTTAATGGTAGTGACGTCTCTGAAACGCAGTGAACGCGGTCAGGGCTTGCACCTGCCCTGTAACTTCCAACTATGGTTGAATAACTATTTACACACAGCAGCAAGGCATGATGGGAAAGCCACACCCCACGAGGATTCTTAACCGGAGTGTGTAGCTATATTTGTGTGTCTGGGTTGTGCTTGGTGGCCCACGAATACAAGACACGTGGATACAAACGGGGGGGGGGGGGGGGGGAATCCCGCGGTTTGTGTGTGGAATTCGGGTCGGTCATTTGTTATTTCGGGGGAAAACGTTCACAAATCAAAATGGTGGCAATAAAGAGACTTATAGTGAGTTTTGCAGACGAACCGTTTGTAAATCGAGGGATGACTAATGAGGAACATGCCGAATTTGTGATCAATACCATGAGCCAACTCGCAGCAGCTGGACTGTGAACGCAGCAAGAGGTGGGAAGTAGTTTCAACGTTTCTTTTGTTTTTCGTTTGTTTTGCGTTTTCGGGCGAATCCAGCTCTCGGTCGGCTCGCGGTTGTGTCCGACCGGTTGTTCCCGCACAGAAGGCGGTTGCCTCAGGCCGGCAGCACGCTGCTCCCTTAGAGCAAGTCAAGTACAATGGGGGGGACATTTTTCAAAGGCTCTGGAGGGAGCAGAGGCCTACATTTGTGTACCTATTTTTAGCTCGCTTTGTGAGGCCAACAGGAGCCGTCGAGCCTGCAGAGGCTTTGCGGTGGTACCGCGGGGGCCCCCAGCTGGCACCTCCTCTACTGCCTCCAATTAGGACTGTTTTTGCTGTGATTTATTATTAATCTGAATAGACACCACTTCCATAAGTTCAGCATGGAGATGCCTCTGCCCAATTTTGAGTTTTCAGAGGCCAGGCTGTTTAAATGATGTGCCGGGCTGGACTCGCAACGAAGTACAACTGTAAAACACCAACTGTGCTGGTCAAGTATATTTCTTGGCAAGAGCAAGAGGCATAATGACTTCAGCAACAAATAAATAAGTATAATAAGTAGTCAGCTGAAAATACCTGAAGTACAGTAAAATTTACCTCTCACCTTTTACGCTTGTTTTGTGTGGATGTTTTGCGCGGATGTTTTTAGAATTGAATTTCTCTGTGCTCTGCTTCTGTGTTGCTGTTCATACCCATTTAAACACCCTGTACTATTAAGTTTAACTCTGCAGCATTGGTTTATTACAGGTTTCGTCATTTCCGAGGAATCTCCTAGGAATGTTTTTTTTTTTGCTAACTGATTTATTTTTCTCTTTGCTCTATTATTATCACTAACATTTATCAAGCTGAAGTTTTTACACAGCTGGGTGGTGTTACTGTGTCGGTTCAGTACCTGCACTAAGCTAAGGAGTCCTTCAGATTGCAGGGTGATTCTGTCGGGTTAGTTCTGGGCTGCGGTGGGTTTTGTTTTTCTACTCTTTTGGAAGGTGTGGCTGTCTGCGCAGACCTGGGTCTCCCATGAACGGGTGACTATGAGGTCTTCTGGATAACATTCCCACTAGATAATGCTGTGCTTTGGGACTGTGGTGCGGTGGATGGTCTAAACCTGTTGGTGACCATCACAAACTTGTCGCGTTTCACGTTTCGTCAAGACGAGCGATAGTTTGTGGTCGTTTTGTTGTGCGTCGTGTTTTCAGTGACTTATAACTTGGAACAGCATGTTTACACACGTTGCGACTCGTACAACGCTGAGATGCACTGGCGTTCCACCAGGGTGTGGTTTCGTAGCCTAAGGTGATTGTGGGATGGCCTCTGGACCAGCATGACCCTGATCAGGGTAAAGCGATTAATGATGATGGTGATGGATGGATGGATGGATGGATGGATGGATGGATGACAACCTGTGCAATAGTTCCTTGGAAAACACCAATCCTGACAATGTTCAACAGCCACAATTTTCTCCCTGTGACTTTTTTTTTTTTTTTATTTTTCCAAAAAGTCGAAATGGTCCCAAAAGGACAGTGACACACTTCTGTGCTAAAAAAATTGCTGTCATTTTAGTGAAGTATTTCATTCAATTGTCTTTCACATGCATTCCTGAACCCTTAAATAAAGTATAGTATGAGTTATATAAGTATATAATGTATAGTGTAGTAAAGTGTTTTTTTTTATAGTGTATTTTATATAGTATGTACACACGTGGCTGAAATTATTGGTACCTTCCACTTTTTCCAAAAAAGCTCACAATTTTCCCTGAAATAAGTTGAAACTAAGAACATTTTTTGTGTGTGTGTGTGTGTGTGTGTGTGTGTGTGTGTGTGTGTGTGTGTGTGTGTCCACCGTTCTTTATTTCACATTTAACAGAACAGAACATATTTTTAAAAAATGAAACACATGAAAGTGGGATGGACAAAAATACCAGGACCCCTAATACATGGTAGCCTTTGGAGACAACAACTGCAGCCGAGTGCTTTCTGTAACTCTGAGGCTTCTGGACTTCTCCACTGGTAGTCTGGACCACACTCCTTGAGCAAACTGCTCCAGTTCTCTCAGCTGTGATGGGTGCCTCTCCCAGCTGAGAGTTCTAGCTCTTTACACTGATGTTTTTTATGGGATTCAGATCAGAATTCATAACAGACCACTTCAGAACAGTCCGGTGTTTTCTTCTCATCCATTCTGGGTGCTTTTTGAGATGTTTCAGGTCATTATCCTGCTGGAGGACCCATGACCTGTGACCTACACACGGCTTTTTCTAACACTCTAACACTGGTTTGTATGTTTTGCTCCAAAATGCCTTGATAGTTTTCTGATTTTGTGGTGTCTGGCACAGATTCAAGGCACCCAGTGCCAGAGGCAGCAAAGCAACCCCAAAACATCACTGAACTCCTCCATATTTCATTGTAGGGATGGTTTTCTTTTCTTTGAAAACTTTGCTTTAGCTTTGGAAAGCTGGGGACACATTGACTGCTTCCTTAAAGGAAGAAGTATTAACAGCTTTAGAGGTGGCTCCCGTCCAGCAGGAGACATGGAGTTGCAGATGGCTCTGGCGTGGGGGGCCGTTTGCTGGGGCCCTGGTGGTGTGTGGCCGCCTACCACAAGGCCCTGATGAAAGACCGTGCTGCGAGAAAACGAAAAAACACCCTGCTGCTGTCCAGGACGTCTCAGAGTGACGCCTCGAAGCAGCCACAGACAGGTCCAGCAAGGAAATGGCTCCAAAACTAACAAAATGGTAGGGCTCATTCAGCTCAGGAGGGTGTTTGAAGAACAGGCTGGGACAGATTAGGGAGTCTGTTCAGGTACTGGGTTAAGGAATCTGTGTACAGGTGGTTCAGCTTGTCCTGCTTTTGGAGAGATGCCCACCAACATGGCACTGCCAAAGTCCGTCTGTCTGCTGAGGAACGGAGTGCCTAGAGCTGCTCAGCTTTGGTTGCCAATAGCAGCTACTGTCTGCGGTGTTAAACCAGCTGAGGTTGATGGTTTTGTCCCCATCTTTTTTTGTGCTAAAACGTAACATAATTTCTCTTTTGAAGAAATTAATGAATGTAGGCTGATCACCATTATATACTCTGCAAGTATTTTAGTTTATACATTAAGTGTCATGTGATTGGCAATTGGCTCCCGTCCTCTTGCTCCCTTTCCCATCACCAGCATCTCCTGACTGCGCCGAATATGCAGGATTTACTGAATATGATGTATGCTTAGGTTTAAGTTTAAGTTTCTATTAGTAATGTGAGTGTTCTAGTGGCACTGCTTTGGGGCAGGCGTGTTGTTGTGTGCTGTGAGTGCCGATGTTTAAACATAACATGGAGAAACAAAGCTCGTGTTCCCACAGTCCATAAGGCCACTGACAACACGGTCAAAGCAGGTAATTACAGTATTATTTTCACAGTATTAGTACATATTATACTTGTCTTGTGCAGTAACTGGAATCCTGGCTGAAAAATGGCGTTTCTCAGTAACCTTGCAATAAGGCGACCCCACATTTTACGCAGTTTGATTCTTTGGACCTCACTTACCACGTTATGGTGGGGTTTTACTATGTCGGAGGAATACCGCAATGTCTGTACGCCCCTCCGGAACTTGCTACACGGTGCATTGTGATTGTACCTGTGATATATTGCAACTGTTTGGCTTCGTTTCACATACGCAGAAGTACTCGAAGTTTCTCGCTGTCCGTTTGTCTCAATGGTGCTGCGACCCAGCGCTGTTGATAACCCCGATTTTAAACAGAAACCAGCTGCTGAGACCTCAGCCTCATTCTGCAAGCTGCTGCCTTTGCCGAAGATGCGCGTTGCTCCCGTATATAATGGCCTTTTGCGAAGGTAACCCCCTGCTCAGCGCAGTCCCGGATGAGCGTTTGTACTTGGCCTTTACTGAGTCGTGTCCCTTCAGCATTCCGTACGCAGGACAGTTAATGCCATCCTCGCACTGAATGGCCTCAAAGAAAGGCCTGCAGAAGTGTGGAGATGCCCAGTGGTGACACAGAGGACCCGTCCGCCTCCTTTCCGCGGTGAGAAGCAGCCTGCGCTTGCTAGTTATTCTGGCCATTCAGATGTGATCAAGTGGTTGTACTGTGTGCAGGATGAAACCACAACTTTTTATAGCACCACGTCTCCGGAGAGTTTGATCAAGGTTCCTCCTCCCCACGTGGCCGTGCCAGCGGAGCACAGCGCAAGGGTGGAAGGTGTGTGTGTGTGAGATCTCTCAGCGCAGCCTGGAACCTGCTTGTCTATAACAGCCATCAACACACTTTGGCCTCCTATCTCAGCTTTCGTGGAGAACTGTCAAGTTAAAGAGGTGCTTTCTTTCTAGAACTTTGTCCTGCATACCCTGTATGTAAAAAGGAAAAAATATTAGACTTGGGAATGTGATGATGTCAACAGGCACAGTGGACAGCATAATGAAGAATACCTGAAATGTAAATAAGCGATTAATAAAGAGTAAAGAATAATAATGATAAATAGTTTTTAAAAAAGCAAAGAAACTCCATCAGCAGCATTTCTAGCTCCTATTAGTGGAACCTTCGAAGGTTCGGACTTGACTCCGCATTTTTCCGGGTTTTGTTATATTTGCGCATCGCTGGCCAAAAGTAATGGTTGTTATTAAGGTATTCGGCCAGCTTCTCGTACGCCCACGTTAACTCTGGATGGACCCTGGAAAGATGAGGAAAAAGCTGCGTAGGGTTAAACGTGAACATCTCGACCGCGTTTGGACTGAGCAGGTTGGGCCGTTTTGCCACCAGGAAACAAGCTAGAACAAACCAGGAAGAAGTGAACTTTGAAGGCCAGTGTGAATATTCGTACACACTGGCCTTCGGCGTAACGTGCTGCCCCCGAACCTGCTGGAGAGCGTTACCTGTGGAAAATGCGCAAACTCCAAACCACATCTGGCCCCAAGGGGTTTGGATGAAGGATTTTAGGATTGTGGACCTGCATCTCGTTCTGCCGCTTTGTTTTTAATGAGGTTTTGCTTACGGAGCCATAGGCAGAATTCCGAAATGTCGAGTGGTTTCGGAGTAAGTTGATGCTCGATGTCACTTCGGTAATTGGGAGGAAGGGAAGAACCGGCGGGTGTTTTTATTAAATAAAATCTGTGTAATTACAGCAATGGTCGTAAAAGATTGTGTACTTTTCTGCAGGAACTGGCAGTCGGGGAATCATTAGTAATGAAGCCTTTTTCTTGAGGACGCGCAGAGCCGCAGCAGTTCTGCATAAATCGGTAATGAATCCAGACGATATCCAGGCTGTCGGCTGTCTGGGTTCCTGCCGCGCGGCGCCGCTGCGAGGGAGGCGTCGTCCGCGGAGGGCGGCGATGCGGGCGAGCGGACCGAGATAAACGCCGCCGTCAAGAGGGACCCCCGTGCGGAGGGGGAGGAGGGGGGGGCGAGCCCACACGTGTCCGGGGCTGCCGTTCCTCAGCTCTCTAACTGTTCTTCGTTCCGCCGTAGCTTTGCTCTGCGCTTCCCGCAGCCCGTCCCACGTTCCTGTCGCCGGGCCCCTCACGGCTGCTGAATCCTGCCTGGCATTCAGTCAGGTTCTCAAAACCCATCTCTTCCAGATCCTTCTTCCTCCCAAACCTGCGAAACCCTCATAACTCCGTCCCTCATCGCCGACTTCTGTTCGTCGGCTTGTTTTCTCGTTCCGATGTCGCCGTTACAGGCGGCTGTTGGAAACTGTACGATGGCGGCGGTGTTGAACAAACAACCTCTGTGTACGTTTTTCAAGCTCTCTGTCTGTTGGTGAAGGGTACCTTCTTCACAGTTGCTTTGACGAAAAAGCATCTGCTAAACGCTAGAGGTGCGAATACCAAGAAGGTCCTCTCCTGTTTTTGAGTGAAATTTAAATAATAAATACATGATAATATTGGGATTACACCTCGATTCTTGTTTAGAATGTTTGCTGGCTTCAAAGACCTCTTTGAGGCGGGAGTGCGTCGAAAGATTTGTCTGGGTTGTTTGTTTGTTTAATTGTTTTCATGAGTAGCTGTGTTTTTGAAGCGCTAACTGAAGCCTTGCAGTTTGAGCAGCTGCGTCGCCGCACCGGGCGGAGGAGCATCTCCCTGCTTCCCTGGAGTGTGGATGCAGGACGGCGGCGGCGGCGGCAAGCAGACGGTGAACGTTTCTTCTGCTCTTGCGCAGAAGAAATGATTCCTTCGAGGGGAGGTGCGGAGTGGAGGCGAGAGCTGCGGGGTGCAGAGCAGGTGGACAGAAGGCCACGGCCACGGAGCCTCTGCTAGGTGGTGCTGCGAGGTCAAAGAGCAGGAACAGCCTGAGAGGGGCGCTGTTTTCTAGGACGGGAGCTGGGGATGAGCAGGGCCTGTCTGGTTAGCAACATGATACTGCCCTCTTGTGGGACTGCTGGCAAACACACACTCGCACACACACATTATAATGAGACTTGGATGAGCGGTAATATCTTCTCCATAGTATTAACTGCATGGACTTCCTGGAAGTTTGTGCTGTCAAGCCACCCAGCTTTGCAGTGCACCCGCATGCAGGAGATGTTGGCCTCGATTTCTGGGCTGCTCTTCACACGCTGTCCTCTTACACCGGAGCTGCAGGAATGGCATTTTGCCGGGGGGAGTGTCCCCCGTCACACCCTCACACCGTCTCCATATCCGAGGCGGTTGCCTTCCCGAGCTTTGCCAGCTGTTTGCTATCCTAAAAGCACCAAAACATCTGCCTGCCCACCTGTGAAGGGAGAAGATGTCGGCGCTGCTCCGCTCGGTCGCCTTTCCTCCCGTTTTGTGACAAGTGTCAAACTGCACGCAGGCGGTTTGTACACACAGCGGGAAGCACGTTTTACCCACCACCGCCCTTCATGAGTCTCCGAGGGCCTTTTTAAAGATCCCACAGTCACGAGAAGTTTTCGAAACACAACTTGGGCAGTCAAAGGAGATGTTAAGGAGGTCCCAAGAGGAGCTCTGCTGTATAAATGCTGAAAAATTTGTGACAGCAATAGTAACGTTTGAAACAAGTCCAGTCCATCCGGTCTTACTTTGCCCCATAAATAATAAGATTACTGTTTAAGATTTATAAAGCACCTTGTTTTTTTTTTTTATATATATATATATTTCAGAAGCTTAAGCCCTTCTGCTTATAAACAAAGGGGTTCTTTTGGCTGATCCCCTCCCGGCAAAATTGCACTTGGCTGTCATGTGGGTCCAACACGCAGAAAATGTACACGGCTTTTTACCACAACACGCGTGTGATTTAGTGTAACAGCTTTCTTGTCCGTTACATGGTTATTTTGCACATCGGTCACATTATTCCCGCAGGAGGTGGGAGGAGAGCTGATGTAAGGGCACCGGTGGCCTTTGCTCTGTTTTTTCAGTCAGTGGTGGGGGGGGGGGTTTAAAGGGACAGTTCAGTCCCAGTGCAGCGCAGCTGCTTTGTGGCTTTCGAGCTCCTTTGTACAGCGCAGTTTAACAGGGTAAACAGTCACTGAAGATGATTAAGGGACAAAGACGCTGCTCCACATCACCTTATGGGCACCAGTGGTTTTTAGAGGAAACAAGTCGCACTGGGCAGCGCAGTTTCTGTGTCTGCAAACTGGTTCAAGGTGGGATAGGTGGGAACCACAGCTGAAACAAGTGTTTGCTGTAGAAACAGGTTGGAGGCTTTGTGTGTTTGTGTGTGTGTGTGTGTGTGTGTGTGTGTGTGTGTGTTTTTCCCTCCCTTCTTACGAGTGTTTGCAATGCTGTTTAGTCAACAAACATCACACTAACCTCAGCTGGCTGCTGTACCAGACCACCCCACCCCATCCCCAAACTTCAAAAACTGTTTAAAATGCAGAAAAGGGAGCTTTTAAGAATCAGATTGCGTGTGCTCACGCAGACACACACACACACACACACACACACACACACACACGGCAGAACAGGAGCTTTGTAGTTATGGTGTGTTTTTTTTTTTTTTTTTTTTTTTTTTTTTTAAGAGACTTGTAATAATGGTAATAAATAAGTCTTAATTTCCCAGTTTGGGTTTTGTTTCTTTTCCACCTNAAAATGCAATAAGATGTAAATAAGATTCTAAATGAGACTTTGAAAACACCCGTTTCTCTGTTGGCTGTTGGGTTTAATCATTTATTTAGGGGTTTCAGTTCATTTTTTTTTTTTTTTTTGGTTGGAACTTTTCCGCTCCCCTTTGTCACGGAAATGCACGGAAAGGCAGCAAAGTGTCAGCTTTGTCCGAGGCCAGCTGCACGTGGGAGAATCGAAACAGTTCCGAAGAACCAAAAGACGTGTTCGGATCGTCTTATGTGGAGACCGGTGCCAATTCTCAGCGTGGTAAAACGCAGGATTACCTTTGGATCAATAGTCCAGGCTTTGATGTTAAAATAACATCACCATTCAAACTTTCTGGTAACCTGAGTCACTCTGGTGACAAGCATATTTGTTCCCATGACCCCCTGCAAACTACATTCACACTTCATGCCAAGCCACAAAGGAAACGGAGGAGACTATCAGCACCCATCAGCCCATTGGTATCAGACCATCTCTTATAGTTTGACTTCCACATGTGAAATGGTGGTAATTTGCACCCCACACAATAGCAATTTGCCTGAGGGCTGAATTCAAGGAACAAAATGAGTGAACTGTTGATGAAACTCAGGAACTCTGAGTGGTTTGCTCAAGTTGACCTCTAAATTGGACCCTAATTGACTGGACTGTGCTGAGATCACCTTGGCAAGTGCAGTCTGGTACTGCTAAAAAAAAATCTTCACCCTGCTTCTAGCTGGTGGTGCGGACATGGCCGTACTCGCGGGCGTGTCCCTGAGTTTGAAATTGCAGCGCATTGTGAAAGTCCTGCTGGCCTGAGAGTAGCTGCGTGAACAACAAATGAGAGAGCCAGACGTTTCCAGAAGGAACACGTGGCCTACGTGCTTTGTGAAGCGTAGGGAGATGTGCAGTTGAGCAGCTCTGACAGGTGGTGCCAGCGGCCTAGAGCCGGTGGCAATCTGGCGAAACAGCCGGGGATGAGTTGAGTCATCTGTAGACGTGTTTAGATAGGTGTGGCTGAGCTGAATTGAAAGTGGGTGGAAGGGAACGGTTTGTTGAATCCACTTTAAATGAGGTTTGCACGGTGGTCAAACTTGTGTGTCTTGTAGGCATTTCTGTGCGAGGCGGCACTCTGTACTCCACCTCTGAGCCCCACGCTGCTGCCAAGTGAGAACCCCAAACTCTAGCTTCCATGTGCAGGAAGTTCACTGGTGACCCCCCCCCGGGAGGATATCTGTTTATGGGAGGTGGTGGGGTGTGGGTGTCTGGCCTGCTTGATAAGCTCGGGGGGGTGAAGAAGTTCAACTGCTGATGTACAACTGAATTTCACAACAAGAAGCTGAATGTTGACAAGACAGGAGAACATGTGGAGCAGAAGAATAGATGTAAGACATCGCAGGGGGTGAGAGGTGAAATGCTGTGTCACACCTGTGAATCGGCACCACATGGTTCAGGTTTGTTAGTCACTGTCTGCTTCTTCGTTTATCGCAGCTTCACGCTGGAGCTGAAGCCATACAGAACAAGCGGTTATTGACAACGGGCAGATGAAAGCTGAACTAAGTAATATAGTTGTTAGGAAATACGGATGTTCTAAAAAATTGTCACGTGTTCTGTTCTTTAGAACAACAAAGTCGACTATAAACTTGCCCCAGCTGTGCGCTTCCTCAGAGCCCTGGTCTCAGCAAACGTTCTGGCCAGAAAGTTGACCAGCGCGTGAGATTAAGTTCTGTCTCCGTAGGTGTCGGCGCCCGAGCGATTTTAATAATGTCAGTTAAAATAAAAAGAAGCAGAAAAGGAGGGTTTTTTTCCAGCTTTTCTCACACAGGTTTGACTCGTGAAGAGAGGACCGCTGTAAACAGACAGTGGACCCCCCTGGGCTTGCGAAATCCACGCAAGGATATAGCTTTGATAAGTGGTGTCTGTCGTTGACTGGTGTTGGTGCTTTCGGTGAATAAACGTCACAATGCTCAGCCCTCGGGGCTGTGCCACTATATCTCTTCTTAAAATATGAATCTGCATCAAGGATTGAGGTTAATTTTTTTTTTTCCCATGATATGGTGGCAGATAAGGTGGGCAGTAAAAATGTAAATGGTAGCAGACCTCAAGATCTTCAAGGGCTTCGTCCAGCTAACCCTCGCGGTGACCGTACACGCACAGGCCATTTTATTAGGCACACCTGCCCGCTAGGATGCTCTGACTCCGGAGCAGCAGGGATTGAGCGGTGAGGTGCCGGAGTTGTTTCCGGAGGGTTCTTTATCCACGGGGTTGTCTGCATGTGTTCCTGAAATGGTGGGACCAGAGCGAGCGGCACCAATGATCAAACCGCATCCAAAACCACTTGGACCACGTATCTTTGGCCGTTCGGGTAAGTGGAACTCTGGACCTTGTCTGTGTGCTTCACGTACTGAGTCACGGCCACGTGCGGCACCGCTGTGTGAACTGCAGTGTGTACCTAATAAAGTGGCCGCCGGGTGTAACGCAACCCGGGAGATGGGCCCTCCAGCCCCATAGTCCAGCAGCTGTGCTGTGTGACACACCGAATGGCCATCTAGCCGCCTTCAGCTTTCGTGCCCATTACCTACTACACACTTAACAAATGTTCACAGTTAAAGGGGGGGGGCGTAAATTACCCCCCCCCCCATGTGGCACCGTTGGTTGACGCTGTTTTTGTTGTACACGGTTGAGGGAGTTTTTAGTTGTTTACTCCAGCGTTGCCTTGTTGTGCATTGTGGGATGTCTGCTTGGGCAGGCGAGGAGCTGGGAGCGACTGGCACAGGGTTTAGGTGGGTCGTGCATCGGATTCCGTACCATCTGTCACGTGTCCCTCAAAGCTTTTTCAGACGTGGGCTGCTAGTCAAGAGCGCTTCTGGACCGAAACTGCAGCAGCAGCAGCACGGGGGGGCTAATGGTGTAATTGATCAATTGATAGGCAACAGAGGGTTTTTAAATGAAAATGGTCGTAAAGTTAACCTGTTGTAAGTGAAATGGGGGCATCTCTGTGTATGCGATTGTGGTGTATTTACCTTCACTACTCCTTCCTCACGCAGGTGTCCATCGGCAAGCTTTACAGCGCTCAGAGGACAGTTGTAGAAGATGACGGCTTCAGAAAGACCCCGTGAGTTTTTGGAAGGAACCTCGATATCTCAGCTACCAGCTGACGGACACGATCAGCACTCACCTCGGGGGCTTCTGGGGGTCTCGGCGTGATACACGCAGAGAGTGAACAAGGGCCCTCCTTCAGCTGGACAAGAGTGGCCATCTGTAAGTGTGTAGCCCAACCAGGCCTCAGGCTTTCCGGAGGCATCCAGACCTATCGCATATAAATCACGCACATTTCTGTAGGTTTCTGATCCACTGATTCCCTGTTTTTGTCGTGTGGACGGCTGTGTTGTCTCTAAGAGTTGAGAACAAAGAAATAAAACGTACTTGGAACACTGCAGACGTGCTTAAATTTGTCATTTTGATGACGGCGCGTTCAGATGTGGGACACTAAGCGTTTGCGTAAATTGTTTGCGTTTTAACGTGCGAGGAGAGCCGGGGTGGTTCACCCTGCCGTAGAAACTCGCTTTCCGTCCTCTTGCGGCTCCAGCGGCATGTGCAGGACTCCAGACCGATGGGCTTTACTCGGTGTGACCGCCTTACTGAAGTATTCCTGGTGACAACCAGGCCGCCACCTAAAATGTGCTCTTTGAAACAGATGGGCCTCCTGCATTTGAGTCTTGTGCACCCCTGATGTTCACATTTTCGTCCGAGACCCTTTTGCCAAATGTTGCTTAAGGTTTGCTGTACGGCCGAGTGAGGAAAAAATAGCCACGCGGTTCATTTTTGGGCTGTGCTGGTCGAGCACCGACGGCCCGTGTGAGTGAAGTGTGTAAAGGTCACGTTACTCAACACTTGTGGGGCCCAATGTGGGTTTCTGTGCAACTGGACTTTGCGCAGTTTTTCAAAGTACAACACAAAGCAGCCTTGATGAGAAGGTACTTTTCAGTAAAGCTGCACATCGATGTGAAATTTTACCCACAGAACAGTGTTTTACTGTAGTAAAGCTGGTGGAACGCCTGCTCGACGGTACAGGAGGAAAGCTGTTCCGGGCACTTGAACCAGCAGGTGTTGCTAATGTTCACGTTACTGGCTGTAGAGAAAACCGTGCTACATCTAGAGGTGTTCTCTACTGTAACCTTGAGAAGCTTGCAGCACTTGTGTTAAAATCATCACTAAAATCTTGTTTAGTTGGATGCACTGGGAGGCTCTACTGGCATCAAGTTGGCTTTATGAAGGAAGAAACACCTGCAAAATGGAAGCTGCTCTCAGCCACGTTTTCCGTCAGGTGAGACGCAAACAATATTGAGGTGAAGATCCAAAGTTCTCAGCCGCCCGCCTTTCTGCTGGAGACCTGAAAGAATGTGATAAGTGTTTAAAATGCGGCAATAATCCATGAAAGTTTGAGACCTTTCACAGGCATTTTAAATAGTTGATTTGTATTCGGACAGAAGTGGTCGGACAGAAAGTCTCCGAGAGAAGGTCTCAGCGGCGGTTGGGCAGAACATCTCAGCATGCTTCTTAGATGATGTTGAAGTCTTTGAAGGTGTTGCACTCGGGTTGATTTGACTGTGCTGCGGTACTCGGGGTGCAGTGGGAGAGCCCCGAGGACGGGCCCCTCAACACTCGTGACTGGCCACCGTCCGCGAGGCGCACCGAGCAGAAACCTGGCCTGCAGGTCAACCTCCTGTTGACTTACTGAATGGTAAACACGGTCAGTCACTTGGACTTTGGGCGCAGAGGTCAAAGGGCAAAAGATCGACACCATTATGCAGAAGCTGTGCCGTTAATGCAGTCGTGGTGAATAATGCAGTAAAGCGGAGGAACGAAACGCGGCACAACCGCGGTAAAGCGTCTCTGCGCCTCACTCGGAGACGCCGGGTTCCCGCAGACGCCGCCGGCCATCGTGCGTCTGCAGCGTTGATGCCCACAGGGAACCTGCGGCCCAAACCCCACAACACACTGACAGTACAGCTCAGTACGTTTTTTTTGGTTTTTATTCACCTTCACTGGGCTCACGACCCACACGGTGAGCAAAGTAGCGGTAACACACGGGCTGGTCACAGTGCAACAGTAACACCTCCCACAGCGCCCACTTGACACAGTGTCGTTTGATTCTGAGCAGTTTATCATAATTTTTCATGAAATTTTGAAAAAAATTTAATTCAATTTTTTTTTCACTTTTCTGTTTAGTTACATCTTTAACAATAGCGAATAACCTATTTCTCATTATGTTGCACAATTTTGGGGCCCTGATTATGCAGAACACTGTTTCTTTAGGTCCCGAACACAGCCAGAGTGACAGTGACCGTCTATCAACCTTCTGCCGTTACACTGTGACAAAACTTCACCCTCTTTCACGCAGCAGGGATTCGAACCCGGCACCTCCCAGTGGCCCTCCTCACGTTCACTATACACGCGATCAAGTGTCACAGGTCGTCCTCGGCACGCGCTCCGCAGGGGGGTCGCGCTCGTACCGCAGGGTGTAATTGTGGCCCCCGTTGTTGTCCCAGAATTCCCCCTGCGCGCTCCGGCAGTAGACGGCGAAGTGCACCGCCGAGCTCGCGCCCAGCAGCGGCGGCACGAGCATGGTGAAGGCGAAGCGCTGCCACGCGCCGTCGTCCCGGCGACCGTCAGCAGCGGCATCGGCGGCGGTGCCGCCCGCGTCGCCATGGCGACACTCCGCGCCGGCGCGCACCGCCTGCACGTCAACGAACGAGAGCCAGTCGTTGAAGGTGTACCTGACGGCCACGTGCGTGGCGGCGCTCCACGCGGGCACGCGGATGAACCCGGTGACGTCGAACTGGCCCACGGCGAGCCGCTCCAGGGACACGTGCTGCAGCCTCGCGCGCCCCTCGAAGTCGCCGCACTCTGCGGGCATCTGGAACGCGGGCACGAGGCGCGCGGCCGGGAAACTGCGGTGCCGCTGGGGGGGCGCCGGCGCCGCGGTGGGGGGTGGAACCCGGGGCTCCTCGGCGGCGCTGTAGTGCCTCACACTGGCCAGCGAGAGACCGAGCGAATCGGCGAAGCGCACCGACTTGCGGCGGGACAGCGCCTCGAGCGCGGCCGCCTGCTCCGGGTACGCGGGGAGAGACTTAGCCCGGCGCCGCTCCCGCAACGGTGGCGGCTCCTCGTCCTCCTCGTCCGCGTGGGCGACGCCGTCGTGGTTCGCGTGCGTCGTCTCCATGTGGGCGTCCGCGCGCTGACCCAGGTGCCCCGTGGCGCGCGCACGACAGCGACAGGAAAAGTTGCGGGGGAGGGGGGGGAGAGACTCCCGCAGAAATAGGTGCAGAAACTGGAGGACAAACTGCGCTTCGTGCCGCAGCTTTTACTACGTGTTTGGAAATGTTGACACAGCCGGTCGTTCATTAACCCTCACCTGCGCGGCCACTTTTCTCCCCCCTTTCAGCACGAGCGATAAATAAGACGAATCCCCCCGCGTCAACGCGCCGAACTCCACTGGGTCTCTGGTGACGTCATGCAGCGGCCACCCCCTTCGAACCCCCAGTTACTCCTGAAAAACCAGTTTAATGGCGCTTTAGTTCTTGCTCCCCGCCTTGCATGTGTTACGGATAAAAACTTCATTACGGTAATAGTTTTAAGTGTGTTTGTGGTAATGAGGCTCATTCCAGAACGTCAGAAAACAGTTCCTGAGAAAACCTTGGTATGAAATCCAAAATTTTTATTTAACCCACTTTACAGCTTAATATTTTATTCTGTAAAAACTTTACATATCATACAAGATTTATATATTATTTATATATCGTTATAAGTACAACAGAAGTAGGGAGAGGAGATGTGGTGCCAAGCAGTGAAGCAACTGAAGCACAAGCAGCGTTTGGGCAGCTGGAAACGGGTAAACAGAAGCAAACTTCTTACCAACACATCACTGCACTTCGTCTGCAGTGTAACAGTTACAGCCACTCAGTTTAAACTGAGCCCCCGCTTCTCACAAACGCCACTAAAACATCAAATAGCAAGCTGGGGTCTCTCTTCGGACCCCAGCCCTCCACCGCCGTTTTGACATCTGTTCAGTTACGTTTCAGTTTTTTTATTTATTACTTACACGGGGACCATTCTGAACGTTTCAAAGCCGTCAGTTTTTGGAGGACCGACTGCAGGAGAACATCTGCTAGCTGCTCGACTCGATGACGTCGCCGCTTCTGCAGCGATGCACAGCACATTTCGTGCACGGCAGGGGGGTCCTGACCTTAAGCTTCAGATCCCGTGGTTCGCACCTGAAACTTCTTTCCCTAAAACGTGACTCCAACTGTCCCTTCTGCACAAGTTCCTCAAATCCCAGACGGCAGAGCTCCAGAACGTTCTTTCCGGCACCTCGGAACGGCTTCGCTAGGCCTCCTGTGGGGCCCCCCCGCCCCCGCCATGCAGCGCAAAGGCAAACTGCTCCTTCACACAGGATGGAAGTGATTTCCCCCCTTTTTTAAATATTTCAAACACAAACCTGTACAAAATTGCAAAGTAACAAACATTTGGTGTAACAAACGTGAACGGAGGAGAAGCCCTGAACGCACTAAGCCGTTTTCAACCGATGTAAACAAAACGCAGTCATAAATATTATAAAATCACCTATACAGAGCGGGAGCGTTAAGTCGCCGTCGGGCGTCACCTGCAGCCGAGTCCTGCTGCAGCTGCCGGGGGTCCGCGTGTGCGCCACTGTCCACGTGGGAGGAGGAGAATGAAAGAAGAAAGGAGAGGAGCGGTGAAGGCCCAGCATGAGGCAAGGCTCTCCTGGCCCCCAGCGTGGTGAGCCGTCGTCCCTCTGGACCAGGTTCCTGCCGCGACGCTGGGACACGTAGACGTGCCCGCTGGGTGGCGGGCTGCGCGTTAGAAGCCATCCACCTTCTTCTGCAGGTAGTTGAGGATGGAGTCCATGCCCTGCGGCGACCCCCACACCCGCTTCAGCGCCTCGCACTCACGCTCATTGGCCTGTTCCAGCGCTGCCCTGCTGGTGCTCCGCAGCAGAGCCTTGGACTCCCGCAACACCTGAGTGGCGCATTGGAGTCCGGGCGGGGCGGGGCGGGGCGGGGCGGGGGGGGGGGGGGGGGGGGGGGGCGGGGGGGGTCTAGGCACGCCTGCTCTCTATGCGCACGGCGTGGGCCGCCGGTGTATCGACACCATTCTTCCTTTAAAGNAACATGTTGGGAGGAAACAAGCATGAACATGTGTTGGAGATGTTATTTAATACAGTAAAACCCCACAATAGCGCTAATTTGGCTGTAGCGCCTAGTCGGTCCTTTTCGCCTTTTCATTTTTCACATAAATTTGACTGTTGAATGTTTGTTGCTCTTACTGTGTATAAGGAGTGAAACGCAATGCATGACGCTGAATAGAAAATTAGCTCCACGTAAACTCAGACACGTTTATGAGCTCAGTACCTGTTAGGTAACCGGTGTGTGAAGTGATGTTTACCGCACTGCAACAGGTATTTTACTCTGTTGGGGGCATTTTGGGGAAATTGACTGGTGTTTCTTACATGAACCTGGAACAAATAATTGTCTCCGTAAAAAAAAAAAAAATAAAAAAAAATAAATTGAGTTTGTGGAAGTGATTTCTGGGAACGGCTTACACTGATACCGCGGTACAGATGTGCAATATTAATGTGGAGAGTAAAATCTTACTACAGCACATAAATATAAATAAATAGTCATAAATAGAATTTCTTTAGGAAATGTTACTTTAGTAAAAGGTCTCAGTTGGCATTAGTACATATGTTTATATTTAACTGGAATATCCACTGAAAAACACTTTTTCATTAATCGCGTGACCCTGCATTTTACACGACAATTTTTTGGACCCCACTTACCGCGTTATGGCCGGGTTTTACTGTACTAGCAGATCTGTGTGATCCGTCAGGAAAATCTCAAACTAGGATGAATATGTTCGCCACACTTTGAAAGCTCAATAGTGCCATTGTTTAAAAATGAAGTTTAAAAAAAAAAAAAAAAAGTGTCACGAGCGTCGGACGACTGAGTGAAAGACGGTCATGACATGACGTTCTACGTCTGACGAACTTTGCATGACGACTCCTTCCGGGAAGGAAGAAATGCACATCCATGCAAAACCTGAGCCGCGATGTGTGCCGAAGCGAGGAATCGAGCGTAATGGCCGACTGGGCTGGAGATGATGCCGTAAAAACTAATTTAAAATAAAAATTGAAGGATGACTTACAAGTGAATGACAAGTGACAAGCTCCCTAACGCGCACCATCACCTCCTGCGTGAAGGTCCCGGGCCAGAAGACCTGAGACACCAGGCCCTTGGCACAGGCCTCCTGGGCTGTCAGCTTGCGGCCGCTCAGCAGCATCTCGTTGGCCTGGAGGGGACAGAGGGACATGGTTGGTTGGGTGGGAGGGGGTTTAGTGTGGACTAACAGCGGAACCTGCTGCTCTGCGCACGAGGGGGGCTGTGGATACACCTGTGTTCGTTCACTCTACCTGGACTAACTAGTACACTTCATTTTAAATATCAAACTGTATATTAATAGGATAAAGTTGAGTAAAAACCAACACACACTTGCTCATTAACTCACTCAGATGCACATTTTAATCTCACACACACACCCCTCGCATGATGAGGTTAATTTGTTCTGTGACATCACACTGCAAGGCAAATTCCCTTTCTGAGGGACCTGAATTATCCAATAATCATTCAGATTAGTTATTTCCAGTTAACACTGTTTCCTTACAAAGCTTACAACGTTTTCTTCTGTTTCTTTATCACCTTTCCTTGGACCCGCTGCGGAGGCAAAGTTACCACGGTAACAGCCAAAGTGCCACTGTCCTCATCAGGGATGTTCGGATTAAGCGGTTTCGCGAGAAATGTCCGCAGCGAGAATTCCAGAGACCACCTGAAAGTTCACTTACTGCAGCACCAAAACAATGTTCTGGGCGGGGTGGGGGTGGGGGGGGCAGAGTTCAATGATGCCGTGTTTTCAAGACAGGAGGACTGCAAGACCCAGAAGAGATTTGCTCGGAAAGGAGCTGGTTTCCGCGGCAACTCACAGAGGCCAAGCTCATGATGCGGGGGAAAGTGACGGAGGTGCAGGCGTCAGGCGTCTGGCCGAAGGCGGCGTACGGCGTCTGGAACCAGGCCTTCTCGTTGGCCCACACGACGTCGCAGAGCGGCAGGATGGCGGCGCCCAGGCCCACCGCCGGCCCGTTCACGGCCACCACGATGGGCTTCTTGAACTGGATGAAGGTGTTCACAAAGGACCTGGGGGTGAGAGAGAGGGGACTCAAGCTCTCCGACGTCAGGGACACCACCGACACGCTCGCCGCACAACACCGGACGTTAACGGTTCTGCTCAGCGCTGCCTCTCGAACGTCCTTGTGCGACGTCTAAACTGAAAACTCCCTCCTGCACCCAAGATGCCGATTTCCAGCCACTGAGATTCAAGGCAGCACCGCAAACCCACTCGCTCATCTTTACCCGCAGCTGCTCACACCGACACCGAAAAACAACACCGATTAAATCTGTTCACCCCCTCGACCTTTTCCCGTTTCACTGCTTTACGCAAACACTGGTCAACGCCAAACAAAGCACGTTTCTACAAATTAGCTTTGAAAGTGCAAAACTACTGGGTGTAAAAGTATTCACCCCTCTGACACTCATCATTTTTGTGACGGGACTGTCACCTGCCTGCAGCTGAGGTGACCCTTTCACCAGTTTGGAAGGTGCCACTGTCCCAGCGAAAACGACATCGAGGCAGGAAGATGCTGAGCAAATGGGTGGGCAATCGGAGGAAGGACACGAGACCATTTGCTGATGTCGACAGATATTCTCAGCTGTACAGATAAGCAGGTCTTTATAAAAAGAAACATGCACAGTTATACACCTGCTTAGACCAGGTTCACCTCAAAGGAGGCTGAAGGTCTTATTCTTCTGACCAGCTAGAGGTGCAGAAAGAAATCCGTCGTTGACAAAACTCACGCTGCAGACTGAGACCAAGCGGAAGGAGATTCTATGGTCCGACGAGGTCAAAACGGAGCCGCTTGGCAATCGTGCCAAATGCTGTGGCCGCCCCTGGCGTGAAGGACGGTGGCGGCAGTGGCATCGCGCCATGGGGATGCTCCTGGAACGCTTGTTAACAGGAGGTAAAACCAGCACAGTGAAGGCCAGGGAGATCCTAGAGGACAACCTGCTGCAGCCTGCAAAACAACTGCTACTTGGGAGAATTTTCCAACAGGACAGGAACGTGGACCTCAATCTCAGTGAGGGATTTGTGGCAGGACCTGAAACCCGCAGTTCAATCTCAGACCCCATCGCGGATTGATCCAGAACAATTCGAGGCTTTAAACGCTGCCGAAGGGTCCCTCTACTAAACATTGATTTGAAGGGGTGAATACTTATGAACTTGGTTATTTTGTTTTAAATCGGTAACTAATTTAAAAACTGAAATGATCTCCAATTGATGCTGACAAGTAGTTCTCAGTCGATGGGCGTCAAAAAGCCAAAGTCCATTGTGACTCTATGCTGTAAAACAATAAAAGAAGCAAATGGGTCAATGAGGGTTAGAGGCAAAAACGCAAATTTGCAAAATGGAGAGAAAAACACACCTGACTGGTACAGGCGATACAGGAGGTTTATCAGCTCTGCCCGACTTCATCTTAAAACCAAACTGCCACCGATTTCCTGCTTGGAGGGCTCACGTGGGACCCAGAAGCAGAGAATCTGCACCGTGATTCTCAAGCCCACCAACGCCGTGCGGCAACAAGCGAGCGGTGCTGGGAAAGGCGAACAAACGGAGGGGTTGGAAATGTGGTGCGGGTGCTTTCACGCAGGCTATGGATGAAGATGGCATCTGCCTCCGTGTGGGGGAGCGGATGCTCAGCCGTAAGCCGGGCGCAGCTGCTCGAGTCTGGCAGAGCTGTTCCCGGAAAACCTGACCCGGAGCGTCACGATCCTTCGCCGGAGAATTCTTCCCCTCCGTGTCCAGCACCGTCGCTCGTGGCAAAACCCTGTTTTTACTACGGTAAGATCAAAAGCAAAGGAAATGGGGGGTCTGCCTTCTCGGGGGCCACGACTTCCTGAGCTGAAGAGGCTGCTGGATGATTTTGCCCCAGCTGTTTTACCACAGACGCCAACTTTGTTCTGCTGTCCAAAAGAACGCAGATACTGGATAAGCGTTTCTCACACCTACTTGAAGATCTGGAACGGACCTCCTGATGCTTTTTTGACTTTGCACCCCACGTCTTGGAGCGCTTTATGTCACCGTGCTCACTTTAGCGCAAAATCGTGATCGTTTGACGGTTTTACCTTATTATTGTCGCCGCTTCTACTGCCAGTGACTCCCCTCCTCATTTCTGGCGTTATTTTTCATTAAAGGCACTTTCTGCCCCACAAAACTGAGCAACCAAAATGAATTTGTCCAAGAAGCGTGTTGGTTTAAAAAAAAAAAAAAAAAAAAAAAAAAAAAAAAAAAAAAAAAAAGAGGCAGAGGCTGAAAAAACAAACCATCAACTGAGCAGACGTTTGAAATCAAGTGTCTGCAGGCGAAAGAACATGATATCGCCGTGTTACCGGTGTAGACAAGGCAACGTTGCGCAGAATCAGAAGAAATGTTGAGACAATAAAAGCAAATTTAACACAAACAACTAAAACAGCACAAAATGTACCAGAAAAAGAAACAAATTTACAATATCAAATTCTGAATTTCATGCACAGCACGAAGGCTTCTACTTCAACACGGCTACGGTGCCACAGGACGACTGACTATTAAAACAAAAAAATTCATCTTATGCCTCAAAAGATAAAGTCTTTTCCAGCACCTCAGAGCACAGCAACCAGTACAATGTGAAGCTGTCGGATCGAAAGTTAAGGACAGAATTTACCGCCTTTGTTGTTTGCTGTCTACTAGTGGAGAGCTTCATTAGAACTGGGGTCTCCGTTGTCACCAGCTCACCTCCGACCCCACGCGACAACGTTCATCCCACTGTCTGACTGCGACGTTTCGCCACAATTTAAGCAGCTACATCTCAGCGCCTTTCTCCCGCAAACCCTTCTGTAAGCATCGCACGCCTCGAGAAGCCCGAGCCGATCCGTCGCCCCAGGTACCGGCGACGGTCTCTGGTCGAAAATCACAGCTTAGTAGTGGCGGAAAGTTAAACAGAGAAGCAGCAAACCTGTCAAATGACTGTAGCTGCTGAAAGCATTACAAGGTAAGCGCCTGGATTTTCACACATTTGTATTCACAGATCCCACTTCTGCCACCACGTTCTCGGGCCAAACAGCAGCTGTCCACAGAGCACAGCGCTAAGGGTACCGAGTCGAGGGCAGGGAAGGTGCAGAAATGTCTTTGGGCTGCAGGCAGGGGGGAATGTGTGACTCCACACACCCTGAGCCACGTTCCACCCTCCAGTCAAACATGCAGTGCACACCGGGACATCAGCGCTGCCCGCTGCACCAGCGCGTGGCAGTACGGTAGTAGTTAACGCCGATGCTGGAACGGCTCGTGTAGAAAACATGGGTGATGTTGGTGAAGTTACTGCCACACGGGGGGTGGCAGGTGCTCCTTTACCTGATGCAGTCGGCCATCTTGGCGCTCTCTTTCTTCCTGTCGTCGGTGAGGCGGCGAATGAAGGAGAAGAAGTCCAGGCCGCAGCAGAAGACGCTGCCCACGGCGCCGAGCAGGACCAGCTTGCTGTCGTCTGCTGCCGCTGTGCTCAGCGCGTTCTGCATCTCCTTCATCACCTGCACACACACACACCGCATCGCACGTCACACAGCTGCCGATCGTCGATTGAAGGAAACGGCCAAACACAAAGGGCGGCTGTCAGGACGGGGAGGAAGGTGAACTGTTGCAGAGTGGGCCAAGCGACAGGGTGAACGGCAGCAGGCAGTTCCAGCACCCTAAGTGTGGTAAAGGCGTCAGGTGATGCCCCAGAAATCAATGCGGCGACACCTGAGAGCTTTCAGAATGATCCGGTTACAGTCCATGCTTAGGTACCTTCAGCTTTACAAAGGTGACCCACTGGGAAAACAAGAACATTCCGGAATACAGTCCATCCCTCAGTTTCCAGAACGGACTGGTGTCTGGACACGATGAAAAACACTTTTATTTTTTATCCAGCAATAGAAAATATACAGGAAAGGAAAAATAATGACAAGTGTCTTAAAATGCACAATGACTGTCTCATTGTATAGAAATCAACGTTTTATTGCTAAAATGGCACATTTACACAAAACAATCTAAAGCGCAGACCCTGTTTGAGTGATAAGGGCCGTATAAATGACGCTTCTGAGTTTCAAAGAAATCATTTACCAAAACCCAATAAACTGTCAAATATTTTTCAAAGCGCTTTCCAAGACACAAAAGCTGAGGCATAAACTAGAATAAACAAACAGAAATAAACAAACGCTGCAAACGGGAGACACGGATAACCACCCGGTTGGCACGACTCACCTCGGGGTTCAGGGAGTTGTTCTCCGTGGACTTTGTGGAAAGGAGGATGTGCGTGAAGCCGTCCTGCTTCTTCACCACCAGGTCCCGGTAGCGGTAAGCACTCTTGGTCTGGCGCACGCTGAAGCGCAGCCGCTTGTCGAAGGTGGCGCTCTCGTCGAAGCGCCGCTTTGCTCCCGGCGCGTTAGTCGCCGGTCCCTGTGGGCTCGCCGTGCCGTTGGCCACCACGGCCTCCAAAGCAGGGGGCGTACCTGTGAAAGGACAGAACACGCCCGTTGGCAGGAACCCACAGATACGCCCTCCTCAGGTGGAATTCCTGTGGCTCGCGATTTTTTCTGTGGCGATGCGCCGATACGGGAATCCTGGGCTGACAGCCATTTCCGAAAACCTCTATGCAGCAATCGGCCGACTACAGAATACAGAGACAAAGTGGGACTGGGTCTGCCTGGATGAGAGCCAAACACTGCCGAACGTACAAATAAAGTCCAATGTTTCCTCAAAAAGTAGTTTGAAGCAACGGTGCCTCCAGCAAACAACACCAGTCACTTGGGCGCGACGTTCTGCAAGCTGATGTCGCGTCCCTGACGGTGGAATGGAACCCACATAGGCTCTAACAAACACCCAGCGGCGCAGCACCATCTTTGGCACCAAACGCGACGTCACGGTGATAGTGTAACGTGCAACTCCCCCCCGCGGTCCTACCTTTCCCACTGAGTGCCAGTACAGCAGCCGGGGTGATGGGGACCTGCAGAGGCGGTAGGGAGGCGTGAGACCGTGGTCTCGTTCCCATCCGTGCCCTCTCCTCCCCAGGGCCCAGTGGTGCCCCTTGGGGTTTCTCCAGGAGTGCTACTTCTGGAGGCACAGCATCTGGCTCCTGCTCCGTCTGCTCCAGGCTGTCGGCTGCCTCACTAGGGGACTCCTCTGCTTCTACACGGTTTTCCATGGGGCTCTTGGGCACAAGGATTTTGATCCCAGACTTTGTTAGGTCTACATTCTTCCGGCCGAGGGTATGTGTGGCAGCAGGCCCAGTGGGGGCACCTCCGAGGTGCCCGGATCGTTTCTGTTTTTGACCGGCAACCGTGAGCTGGGACTCCATCTGAGGTTCGGGGCCCTTTGCGCTGTGCTCTGTGGACGGCTGCTGTTTGGCCCCTGAGCTCGTGGTGGCAGCGGTGGGATCTGAGAGACCGGCCACTGCCAGGCTGCTGCTGTGCCGATGGGATCTGTGTATCTGTTTGCGGGCACTGCTGGCCGTGTCCCCGGTGTGGCCGAAGGAGCCGCGGGTGGAATGCGGACGTGCGCCCTCCCGCTGCCATTCGCCGTGCTGCCCGTTGAACTCGTGGATGAACTCCACACAGTTAGCCAGGTGTGTCTCCGGTTCCCAGGTGTCGTCCTCAAAGTCGTAGCCCCTCCATCGTACCAGATACTCCGTCTTCCCTTTCTTGTTTCTTCGCTTGCCTATGATCCTTTCCACCTGGTGAGCAAAACACCAAGCGATGAAATCAGTGTTAAACAGATGAGCTAACAAACAGAATGTTTTAGTAGAAACAACACAATGATCCAAAGAGACAATTACAGTCACTCAAACAAAACATTAGATTAACGGCGCGGTTTAAATTCAGAGACGTTTTAAAAGGACAAATAAAACATCAGTTCTACATAAATACAAATACATCAACTAAACACATGGCAGCAACACAGAAACCCACTCAGACAGCTGTGTATAAATGGACTGGGGGGGGGGATTTAGCATAAAAAGCCAAAGTAAAGGTACGGGATTGTTTGCCTTCATCGTGGAATCTCCCTATACATCATCTAGTTGGACAGTTTAAGCGGCTGCGGGGTCAGCAGAGCTGACAGCAAAAAATAACAGACTTCATCTCAATCGCCGTGAGAACGCGGTAAACGGCAAAATTTGAACAAAATGTTACTTTCGTGCCATTTTTCACTACAGCAACAGAAATACGGAGGGGAAAACTGTGCTCGTGCACAATATCTTCAATGGGGTGTAAAGGCTGTCGAGTTACAGCAAGCAAAGCTTCAGTACTCCTGCTAAACGGAAGGTGAAGATGTCAGTCGGTGGAAGATGACAGACCTGATCTCGTTTCTGATGATAGTGACAGAAAACTGCCCTCTTACTAACAAAAACAAGCGTACCCGTGTGCACCTGTACAGTTTGAATGACGCTGAAGATGTTCTGTTTCAGATGTTTTTTTTTTTGTTTTTTTTTTAAACCAAACCCAGTTAGAGGTAGAAAATTCCTCATTGCTTCCCTGCTCCAGTCCTAACAAAACACACTTCTCTCCTGGCACACAGTACCATCACGTGCACACAGAGCCTTTGAGGAGACCCGAGTTCCACCAGGAATCGGGGATCCCCGTAGCTCTCAAGACAACGTCAACTTGCGCACCTGACTTGGTCTTTGAGTGAAGAAAACTAGTCTGAAATTCCCGCTTAAAGATAAAACGTCAGACACCACAGCTGTGGTGCAGGAAACCGAGGAGACCCGCGTCCTCCCTGCCCCCAAACCACGAGGGCGACATGCAGTCCCAAATGCACAAGATCCCAAAGAAAGGATTGGGATTTCTAACGTGTTTAAAACAAGAACAAACACCAACAGAGGTTTGGGTGGAATCTAACAAGATGCAAATGGTGGAAGGTTCCAGAAATTATGCATGTTTAATTGTGGCCGGAACCACGTGCGGAACACGAGGTAAGAAGATGAACTGTGGTATAGTCTGCTGGGGCTAGGCTTTGCGATGGGGTGGAGAGGGTTGGGTTCCACCACCGTTGTCTGTGTGGGGTTTGCGTGGTCTCCGTGTGTTCGGTTTCCGCTCGAAAAGACAATGTGGCGGCCATTGACAAGTGCGACAGGAGTTCTCTTCAGAGGACGCCTAGTGGAACCAGAACGCCGACCGGCCGCCGGCATTAACCAGCTCACCCTTTCAGTACCTCGGAGAGAAACGGTCCACCGCTGAATGGCACCACCGGTGGGCATCAGATGGATTTTCACCATCCTTACCAACGAAACGAAGCATGCAGAAGACAGGGGCAGAAACCAGCGCAGAACAACTCTCTCGTTCCATTATGAACATCAGAACTGCTTTCAGGACAGTTCAGGTGGAACTAGGAAACACTCCCCTAGGGGGGGTGAGTCTAGAGACTGTTTTGTTCACACAGGACCCCATGGGGTTGACCTGCTCCTGCACACTTGACCAAGGTGCCCGAGTTCACCCGGTAAATATTACATACGACCAGGTAAGCAAAAGTAAAGCTGTTATTCACCACCTTGGACAGAGCTGTCCCTACAGCCCCACGGTACTGTGTCCGTACCACGATTCTCACCCTACCTGCAGACATCTACTGAGACGAAGCAATGAAACCCACCTGCTGAGCTCCACCACGTTTGTGAGCCCCGGTTGGAGCATTGCTCCTAAGCCCTGAGCCCTGGAGAGGAACGCAGTTTCTTCCATCAAACACGCAACTGCGCCCATACAATATAAATCACAATATGTTCAAAAGCAATGATTTTTAATTTAGGATGTGATATTTGTTTTTATATTACTTTTTGGGGGGGGGGGGGGGCAAATTCACGGAGCCTAAGATTTTCTTCTGTTACCTTTCATCAAAATAGAATTTTAATAACCTGCTGGTGTAAAAAAATTTTTTTTTTTTTTTTTTTTTTTTAAAATCCTGGGGGGGGGGAATCTGACAGGAAAAATACTAACAGTTTTTTAGTGTTAAAAAAAAACCTTGAAACAGCTTCAAACACGGAGGGGGGATATGAAAAAAGTGTTTGTTTTCAATTAGATACATGGGAAAGAGAGGGATTGGTACAAACAAAACAGTCTGAAAAGTGGGCAGGGGGCTCGGAGATGGACTGCGGGGATGTGAGCTTCGTTTCTCCAAGGAACGTTCACGCAGCGGCACTTGCACTGCAAAACAACACGCCCGCACCAGAGCGGCCAGCGCCAACGCGGAGAAGCTCGGCTGCCGTGGTCAGACACGACCGTTCACAGACACGCACCCACAGTGCATTATGGGAGAGCCACAGCTCCCTCCGCCACCACTAAGACACCAACAAGACGTTCTCTTCAGTAAATCCCGTACACTCGTAGTCACCTAAGACATCAGTGATGGGAAATTTCACATCCGGCTTCATCTCCTCTCAGAACCACAGAGAATTTGATATCTCAGCATGTAGTGATCAAGAACATAGTAGTTCCGTGTTGGGGCTATAACCCAAGCAGGGGCCCCATCGGATCAACATCGGTCTCAACCCAGAAGACGGTAATCCTCCAAACATCTCAGGATCACAGTGTAACCCACAATACACTTCAGCGCAAAGTTTGTAGGGTACAATGGAGTGTACAAAGTGTAATTTTACGCTATTTTACATGAACAATGATCAGCCTTACATGTACGGTTCAACCCCACTACAAGTCATGAAAAGTCAACATCTAAGAAGGCAACAGCTGTGCGACGGCTTCTGACCATAAATACATACAAACTACAGAGCCAGAGCCCATGAGCCAGGTCTCCAGAGCTGTCTGCCACCAAACTGCACGCCTGCTTTAAAAACTGTTTCGACAAACAGAACCGTAAAGCACAGATAAAGTACACAGGAAGCTCGACGAAGGCTCTCTTTCCGGTGATGGTCTAATTTATGGGAACCGGACTCCGAGAAGGGGGAGTAGCTCAAGACGCAAAGCGCACGCAAGCACGTGTCTTGACATCAGCGTCCCAGATGCCCCCCAGATGGCCGTCGCCACAACACGCTGGTTTCCTTATGACCCCGGAACAATGGCCTTTGCTTCCTGCTTACGTGCTGCTTGATCCCCCCCACGACACCGGCCGAGCTCGGCCCAACGCGGCAGCCGCTACGAGTCCTGCATTCTTCACCATTTTTGGGGCCAGTATGAACAAAAAGCACCGTCTACAAATGAAAGGACTGGCCTGTGAGCCACTTAACAGGAAAACGGGACATTAAGTGACCACCTACAGTAACATAAGAACATAATCTGTCATAAGAACTTCCCTCATACCAAACACACGTTGAACTTGAGCACGAATGTAATTTGATCCTTGGAATCGTCAATGTTTTAAAGACGGCGACAGGAGAAAGAAATAATCGCTAAAAGCCCGATTATATGTAATTTTAAACATTCATCCTAGCCTTCAAGGAGCTGAGAGAAGTTCCAACATCTTCAACCTTGTTTCGAACCACGTTTTCCTTTCGGAACTTTTCAGCTTCGGAACACGAGATTGTTTTGTGAGAATTTTCTGGATCTGCAGCACTGAATGCAGCGTAAATAAAGTCTTTCCCCACATGCGGGGGCTGACACGGTTCATGTGTGGTCAGAGGTGGTGGAGACTAAAATAGAAGTGCAGCGTCAGGGACTTGCAGGGCTGCCACTGTGATTTTGAGGGCGCGGCTACCTACCTGCAAGGCAGTAACTGCACCTTCAAAATCACGGCATGCTTCGCAGTACGGGCGCACACACATCCCTGACATCTCGCGTCCACACAGGTTCAAAAAAATTAAATTATTTAAAAAAAAAAAAAAGAAAAACAAAAAAACTTCAACCAGTATTTGAATACGAAACCACTGCCACAGGCTATAATGGCACCGCACCTTACTACACTTCACACCGCATGCTGACGTGTCCCACAATCCTGTCCCTCCGGAAACAGAAAGCAAAAGACAGGCCTCCTTCTCAACTTTCCTCCAATTTTCCTCCGCCTTTCCAGCAGAAATCTGCATCAACTCCATTTCCCTTCTCACTGCAAACTGCACACGAGGTCTTACATGTAAAACCTCAGACAGGTTTGACCCAAAACCCCAGAGCTCTTCAAGAATTTAAACTTGTCAAGCGAGGCACAAAAGCATCCCAACGTGCACCACACACACACACACACACACATCCCTCAAGTCAAAGCACCAGATCAGTTCCTTGAGAACGGCCCCCACATCCTTGGCAGGTGCTAAAAAACGCGGCCCATTTCCAACGCGCTTTTTGGTGCCAGTAACTGCAGACCACAAAACTTGAGCAGCTTCAGGCTCTTTGCATCAACATGGGCTGATGTCACCCGCTGAGTCTTCTGTACATGAAGAGGCTCCAACTCCTCGTTCAAATGCGTCCGGGAGAGAAGCAGCTTTTCGTCGAGGGGGTCGTGCTGCGTCTGCTGTGTTAATTATACCACAGTCGCGCGTTTCGGTTCAAAATACCATTAGAGGTGCTTCACAGACACGTGCGAAACCACAGATCCTTTCATGTACGGCAAAATGTTTGATGGAAGAACAAAACAAACAGACTGAAAAATATTAACCCTAAACCTATACTCACACTTCTCAAGCACTGGAAGAACACCACTACCTACCAATGCGTGAAGCGTGTGGGCCTCCTTACGGTGGCCAGCGATGCTGCAGTGCTGCCAAAATTCCAACTTGGGCAAAATCACAAAAGTTCCCTTTGAGCTCTCCTGATGTTTATGGCGCAAACTAAATAAAATGAAACAACGAGCGAGAAGATTCAAAACCCTGGAGAGAGGACACATTACATCACACCGGGACACGTTTGAAGGAAAATGCCAACTACACCTTGCTTTTCCTGACCACGTGGAGGGTGGGGGGGTGCAGAAAACCTTATGTTCACACCGTCCTCTGCACACACTCGTGCCACCAAAACCCCCTACAGTTTTTCAGCGCAGTTTCTTTAGCTCCCTGCTGCCTTCCTCGACACCCCTTCTCACCTTTGGGGGTCGTGATTAACCTGCAAATACTCCGAAGTAACAAGGCAGACAGTTGGAGGGCTTTCACGAGGCACGGCGTCCAAATCGTTTCAAACGTTATTTTATGCATTAATGAAGTTACTAACAAAAGCTAAAATAATATAAATATTTTCCCTTATGGCTACAAATAAGCTTTTTCTATATACCATCTAATTATCATTTTGTTATTTGACATGATCTTATAAAGGACATAAGACCACCTTCAGTGAACATTAGGCCTCTGTCAGCTAATATCAGCTCATTCTCTAATACTGCTGGCGGTTTGAAGATATCTAGGGTGGATTATAAATGATGCCGACTGGAAGGAACTATGAGGTTTAAGACAGCGACTGAAGTCACTTTCGCTTTTCCGAAAGCATCAGTTCTCGCCGGGACGCCCCTCGCAGCTCCACTTATGACGCGGTGTGCCGGGGTTCACCTGCGTACCCAGTAAAAGCACAATAAGAAAAATAAAAGCATAATTAATAAGTGGGGGGGGGGGTAAGTTGTATATTTACCGCAAAATGCAGACGACAACTGTGAATTTACTGTTCCCGGTCGCTATCGGTTCGTTGGCTACATTTTCCAGAAACTTCTGAATATGGCTGTGAATGTTGTACCAGCAATACATCTGTCCATTTAAACCAAGTCAAGTGATCCAACGATGTTCTTGGGGTAACATTGATATTCATTACAAGACACTGTTTCACCTTTATTTACCGCACTTTCACAACCACCGATAAATACACTTCAAACAGCTACAAAGCACCACTGTTAGGTACGTCTTTAAGACACAGACGAATGCTGGTCTCAAGTAAATTCTAAACCCAAGTACTTGAAAATGAGGCAAAATTACAGTAAAACGCACCTCACACACTGCCTGTGGTGGACACAGTCCAAAGACGTGTGCTGGAGGTGAATTGGTCTCTCTCTAAATCTCCCTCTGTGTGTGTGTGTGTGTTTTGCCGGCTTTTACTGAAATTTTCCTTTGTTTTCCGGTACTTAGGTTTAAAATTTACCTGTGCTCAGCATCAAACGGAAAAAAAAACACATTCACCTTTACATCAAGTGCAATATTTGTATACAATTAAAATTTCAGCTGAAATGGGCTAAAATGCTCAATCAGCTGAGAGATGGATAAAAAAAATTAAATACACAGTGTAAGAAAATGTCTTAAAGAGATAGTTGTGGTTTTTGAACCGTGGTAAATAAACACTGTAAACATTGCTCCACTTCCCATACAATTACTGTACAGTTTAGTGCACAGAGGTTACAAACTTCTCACTATTACAAACTTTTCAAAGTAATTATTAATGCATTTAGTATTTTTTCCTGAGTAGAACTAACACATATTCAAATAGTGCGCCAAAGTTCTGGCCTCTGGACCTTGTTCTCCAGGGGGCTCAGAACACACACACACAAGGCATCCCAAGCGAGTCAAATAAACCCCAAAAAACCCTGCCGTGGCCTCCTGCCCCATGGAGTAGCAACTCGGTTGACTTTTACATTTTCTTTTATTCATCTTTTCTCCAAAGTGCTGCTCAACAGCAGACTGACTGACAGAGTCACTGGGACACAGTGAAACTTTCTACGTAATGAACCATCAAACACCATGTTGGACATCAACAGCGTTGGCTAAACGTAACGCAAAAAGATCACTTTGGGGGAAGGCGTCAGCCAAATGGACAAACGTACTCAGAAGGCATTGGGTTTGAAGCCCCTCTTGCTGCAGCAGCCTTGAGGTACTTAACCTGACTGGACAGTCACCAGTTTGCTGTACAAACGGGTGAACCAGTGTAACGTTGACCATCTAACAGTGTAAGCCACCTCGAACAGAGGTATCAAATGAATAAAAGTCAATAACAACAATAATAATAAAGTTTAGAGGAAGAGTTGGGAGCAACAAAAAGAGACCGCACACCTTCAAACATGACAGGCAGAAACAGTGGTGGGAGTGAGCGCTCCTCACCTTCATCTTCACTACCACCAGCCCCTCAGGTGGACAGTGACCGGCTCTCACCTGTCCCCCTCGTGCACAGCGCGCCCCCTAGTAGACACAACACACACACCCGGCCCGCGCCGCCGTACACACTTTGGCGTCCGAGCAGTTGGCCGGAAAGTGTGTGCGCGTGCTCGCAAGGCGCCCGCCGGGGGGGGTCGGGGCAGCGGAGCGCAATACTCTGCTCCTACTCGACCGGAACCGGAGTGCGCGACACCAGTGTGGGTGCAACTCCGTACCGCGCTTTACCGTGCTGTACTATGCTGTGCCGTACCTCGTAGAGCCCCTCCGTGGCCATGCTGCGCGCGCGGTCCGCGGAGGAGTCCTGTCCTCAGGCTGCGCTCTGCGGCTCCTCTTCGTCCCTGTCCCTTTCAGTGTCCCCCGTCCGCCTCTCTGTCCCCCGTCTGTCTGTCTGTCGGTACTTCTGTCCCGCGACCCCGGGCGCGCGTGCTCCCCTCGTGAGCGTGCCCGAACGCGCCCTTCCTCGCAGCGCGAGAGCGGCCCCACAACTCAGGAAGTCCTAATCGAGCTCCGAGCGGGATCGCGCTGCCTGCTGGGCCGCGATGGCGAAGCGTCGCGGGACCCGAGGAACAGCGCGTGACACTCACACACACACACCGAAGGAGAAAGCGAGAGAGCGACACCCCAGCGGGGCTCTTGGTCGCGGACCGAGCCGAGCCGAGCCGAGTTGAGCCGTGCCCTGCTCCCCGGCGGTAGCGCGCCCCCGCACGGTGGCGTCACCGGCCGCCGCTGTGTCCTCTGCGCGCTTCCTCTCGTGGCGCGAGCGAGTTGAGCGCGCGCGCGCACACGTGCGCCCTCGCCGCTCACTTTACTGAGGGACACGTCGCTGGAGGCGGGGGGCGCGCGCTCATTAGCGGCGCCTTTGAACTCCGTCAGGTCGCGCGCGCGTCGGAACTCTTTAGGCAAATGCCCGGTTGCCATGGTTACGCACGCTCCGGCCACTCTCGTGCCGTTTGAACTCCCCAAAACTTTCCGCGCTTTGTTTTGGACGAGCATTTGCTCCTCTAATTATTACTGTTATTATTTCGCACGCGGGTCTCCAGAGACTGCTTTGAATAAAATGTCCAGCGACGCAGCAACTGAGATACTTCCTTCCCAGCCCGAAACTTCCAGTACGGTGCTCGTTTAAACGTGCAAAATTTTACAGGCAAAATGCAACGCATTCTTGAGTATCTAATCTCGTGCTGTCGGTTCTAATCTTATTAAGCATTACATTAATATTTGTAGAAACAACAACCTACCGGATAATTAAATCAAGATGAAAGGGCGGGGTTGTCAGCAGACCTGCCCTGTTAGCCGTCCTGCTGCCAAATTTTACCCTAAACAACCTGACAAAGCAGGACGAAAACATACAAAGTAAAAGAAAATGTCAATTTACTCGCCAGAAAACAGTGAAATGTATATAACAGGCTTAAAATATTCTCACTGCAATCCCTCACACTTTTTGTAGTGGTCTACAAGCGTCTGGGTCCATCTGAGGAGAAGGATTTTAGGGTCTTCCTCAATGTCCACCTCTTCGTCACCTCCAAAATGGTGACCTCATAGTCTTGAAGGATGAAGTTCCAGGAGCCAAGACTCAAAACAGTCATATAGATCTGTTAACGGCGGTTTCTCAGGAATTGGTACCAATCGAGATGTTCTTCACATCTCTGAGACTCTGAAGGCTCAGGTTGAACACGTGCTCTGTGTGCACCTTCCGCACCCTCACAGTGACACCATCCACTCCAGGCATCTCACCTCAAACTCCCCTCCAGGTGTTTCCTCACCTGTCCAGTGACAATGGTCAGGTGCTGGGGAAGTAGTGTTAGCAGAGTGGACCAAGGAGGAGAAGGGTGATGGTCTCAGCTGAGAGTTATGGGGGGGCTGACTGTGAAATTATGTGGCAAGGGGGGAGGGAGCAGGTGGTTGGACGAAACGATGGACGTCCAAAGGTGGTGGTAATGGGGGGCGGCTGAGGGCCCTTTGTTGAACCCTGGATTAAGTCATTAGATCCGTCACAGTCGTCCTCCACAGCCACTGAACAGTTTGTGGATAGAGATGGAATTCAGGCCCTTCAACACCTCTCTCAGACCATTCCTTCTCAGCTTCTCCTCCACCTTCCACCTGTATGTGTTCTTGTCTCCTGCCAGACCCCACTAGGACCACCCTGCTTGTTACTAAGAGGAACCTTCAGGTCACTTGTGATCTTAGTGTAACACTGTTGGCTGGCTTGGAGAAAAGCATCTGCTAAACAAAAAACAATAAATTGTGATGCCTGCTCTTTTTTTCGTGTAGTGAGAGCAGCTGACGGGTCGGACGGCAAAGTTCTGAGCAGGTTCCTTAAGGTTCCAGCTGTTTGAGGAGCCCACTGTGTGTCTCTGGTTTATCAGATGTCGTCTGCATTATTATCCAGGCCACAGAGAAGAGGAGGAGGACAGGGAGAGGAAGCAGCTCAACTGTAGTCCAGAACAGAAGGCTGCTAAGATACCCATGAAAAAATCAATCAAAGCAGTTTCTTCTGCCAGAATGTTCCTGAAGGTGTCTGAAAGTCCACTCCAAAGTCCTCCCACACCTGGGCATCTCATGCAGCTGTACTGCCTTTCTGGAATCTCGAGTTCTCTGCAATAGTAAGTCCTTCTTTTACCGTTTGCTTTAGTTCCCCAAGACATCAAGCATCCTCCAGCCGCAGTGCTTTCCCTCAGCCTTCATAACCGTAGTCTCAAACTGTGGACCCATTTTACACTTCATATTTCCAGCTCCTTCCAGAAAGTAGGAGAAGCTCTTGCACAGGTAGCAGTTAATGTTGCCACAACAAATAGGGGCCTTCAGCTGACATCCCAGGACAGCTTCTGTTTCTTGCCTTCCTGGTCTGTCCAGGGCTCTGTCCAACTGCCTGGTCTAGCTCACCATCAAGAGGTGATCTGCTAACAACTCTGGGATAGGAGAAAGAACACCTCCGATTGAGAAGTATGGATCCAGAACCAACCATATGTGTGGAAGGAACACTTACCAGTCTGTACTTTTCCACCTTCTGCTCAAGCTCAAGCTGACGCTCCCTTCCTTCCAACGTGGTGACATTTCATGTCTCAAGAATCAGTTCCTGCTATGATTCTCTGAGGCATCTAGATCTCTTCCTTTGACCCCACGCCCACACCTTGCTTTGCAAGTGGAGAATCCACAAAGAAACTCTGCTGAGCCCGGTAAAGCTACACACAGTAGGAACCACCTCCAAAATCAGCTCCAAGCCTGAATTCAGACATGGGTCCCACCAACTCCAGCCCCTTTGAGGTGAATCCATGACTGTTTTGATCAGCACATCTCTTGGGATCCACCACCCCAAACTGTCCATCCCTGCAGGGGAGTCAACAAGCTGTAACTGACAACAAAGTAGCTTGTGTTCTTCTAAAATTAGAAGCACGACAGTGTGTTGCCAAAGTTCACGGTGAAGATGTTGCTACAATTCATACCAGAAAGTCCAACCACCCACCACACAACTCATTCGGCTAAGACAGTGGCTGCCCATGACTAGTTGTAGGACATTTTACACTGTAAAGGGTTAAAAAAAAAGCGTTGGAAGATGCTTTATAAATTTTGGAAGATGTTACCTATCTTGGCAGCATGGTAGCTTCTCTCCTGAGTGTTGAGCCCACAGCTTGAAGGCCATTTACAGGCTGTTTACTGGACGCGTGTTTTACACGGCCTGGAAACCCTCAAAGTCAGCAGATGCAGAAATGGGGTGTAAAAAAATACTCTTTTTTGAGGGCGAGCTGTTGTGGCCTTTGGGGGTAACAGACAGGGTGTGAGAGAATGGATGGAAGGGCTGCAGAATTAGCGCAGCAGCTGGTGTGTTGTTTGTCCAGGAGGTGCCGATTCATCCATCTGACAACGGCGGGAGGCCCCGAATAAACACGTGACGCCGTGGCTCACTTCGCCGCATCTCTGTTTCTGTCTTCCGGGAAAATAACTTTGTCACGAATAACATGTTTTTTTTTTACACCGATTGGAGCTTTTTGGAATATTTATCTAGTTTGTGTTTGATTTTTTTTTCCCCTCCCGGATTTGCGTGTGGAGCCATGAGAACGATAGTTAAAGTGAGCAACTGGGCACTTTGGTGAAACAGGTGATGGTGAATATAAGGGTAACTTTTTCACTTTTAGTTTAGATTTTACCTGCCATCTCTGGCCGCCCATCACCCTTTACCACGGATTATATTCTGAGGCCAATACTGAATTTAACAAGGATCCGTCTTGGGCTCAAGATGTGAAAATCTACGTTAATGTGAAGCTCTGAAAATCAGAGAGAAGATGAATCTGGTGTTAAAGTAACTAGTTTATAGCACCAAATGAACCTGTATGTTCTACTGGTACCCAGAGAGTTGTGTGAATTCACAACAGTAATATTGTAACCTAGAACCGTGATGTTTGTATTGAATAAATAAAACTGAATGTTTTATCACATCTTCAACGCAGGAAGCACGATGACCTGACAGTCTGTAATCCTGCTGGTTCTCCTGGTCTTCGTGACAGGACAGTTGTAGATGAATTAGTGAGGTGAATATATCGTATTTACAGTGGGTGTGGAATTAACTTTTTTTTTTTTTTTGCCAAATGTGGGAATACGATTTCAGCAAAAGAAAATCTCGAGTGTTTTGAGACCCTCTGAAACCACCAGGTTCCAAAACATTGTTGTTCAACACAAACTGCTAACTTGCAAAATTATTGCGTTTCTTGGTCAATATTGCTTTTTCTTAAACAAAAAAATTGTCTGTAAATAATTTAACCTTTGGGAATCCTTCTGGCTGCAGATTGTGGCAGGTGGACGAATCCCGAACGGGTTTTAAAATAGGTCTCAAACGAAGCACCAGCCGGTTCGTGAAGTTGTCATCAAATGCTTTGCGGTCACCTCGTGGCACCGGGACAGTCATTACCGCGGTAAGATACCATAAGTCATCGGCATTGTAATGACTCACTGAAGAGGCGGTGAGAAGGATTTTCTGTGATGATTCAGCCTGAGTTTCATTCCTCCTTCATTACTAACCTATAAGCAGTGAGGGGTCATTTAAAAATAAATATATAACTTTCTGAAAAAAACAGGATCGCTGAAACCTACTTTGATAGAAGTGCATTAATTCCCTTCATCCACAATAAATAAATATCCCACCATCAATCCATCCATCTGTGATCACATCCCTCTTTATCCTGATCAGGCTGTGGTGGTCTGGAGCCCATCCTGGAATCACTAGGCACCAGTCTAGGAAACCCTTGCAGGGTGTAAATATTTGATCTGATAACTCGCACAAAGTTGGGACACTTTTTGGGACAGTGGATGTTTTGGAGCAACAGCAAGAAAGAGTGGAGATGCGCCACGTGTACAAAACAGCACCAAACGGAGTGTCGCTGCGGCAGCTTCTTCACGTGTTCCGGGAAGCCGTGTTGCTTCTTCTCGGAGTGTCGCTGACCCTCGTGGTGGACCGCATGTCGTCGGAGTTCCTCGGCTGACGTGTCTCCTCAGTACCTGGAGGAGGAGAAGCCCCACCCCCGCCTTACCGTCTTTTTACAGCATTTTCACTCTTCAGCATTTCAAGCACCTCCCTACATATCTTCACGGACAGACAGACCAGATTCCCTGATCAGAAGGTGTCAGCTGTTCTACCTCCTAAAACCGCTAAAAAGTACATTTATCCACCTCTGCACCAGCAGCAGTAGAAAGATGCACATGCCCTTCACCTTGCTTTTTGAGTCTTATAAGCCTGGGAAGGAATTCTCTCCAATAAAAAGCCACGTATCCCCCATGCGGGACCACCCCTCCACCCAGCACTGTCCTTTCTGGGCTCTGGGGGGCGCTCTTGCACCGTCTGAGGCTGGAGAACAGGCCTCGCTCCAACACCCCCAGGGGATGGACTGCATTCCGTCACCCCTCCTCCCTTTGGACCCGAGACGCTAAGCGACCTTTTTCACATTCCTGACCACGGCGCGGTTTCCAGATCTGCTCGAGTAATTTTCTTAGCAGCTTGACTAATCCGTCAGTCATCCTCCCTCATCTAGCAGCATTTCGGCAGCGGTCCCATCTCAATTTGCTCCACTACTCATTCCTCTTTCCATCGCAGGGGGAGAAGAGAAGGACATATTCATCATCCCGATGAAACTAATCGGGATTGATCGTTGTGTCAGATAGAGGCAAGTTCTCCGCCTTCCCTGCTGAAGCCTGGATCTACCCGTCACAATGAGGATTTCATGGGCTTTTCAACGGCTGCTCATCACTCCCTCGGTAACGTATAAGGCTCCAAGCTCAACAAAAAGCACATTTGTCAAAATTAGATAATAAACTCAATGAAATATTTGAAAACACTTGTTCAGACGTTGTTGTAGACTCACGGTGCCTGTATGGACAGTCGCCCCGAATTGCGTTCGGTCTTCACCTGGACGGCTAATCTTCCACAGAGGGGCGTCCGCAGCTGCCCTTGTGTTGTCGGTCTGCCGCTTCACGGCTCTTTTGCATTGACCTTTAGCCTCACCCGGTGCGATGTCCCTCTCCAGTGATCTAGCCTTATCACTCGAGCTTCCAGGAAAAGCCTCGTTTTGGTGTTTCTCCAATACCGACATGTCGGTTTTGAGGGCCGTCTACTCTGCGGCTTTCTCCTCCAGTTCTGCTTCTCCACCGTCCAACTCTCGGCTGCCACCATCGACCGCTGAAACACGACTGTTTAAAATATACACGGTAAGTTCGAATTAACTAACCCTTCAAGCCCTGCGTTGGACAAGCGGTCGGTGATAAAGAAATTCATAAACAACGAGCAGCACAGAATCATAAGATGGCGCTGAAGCTCCGCACGAGTCGAGGAGAAACCAGCAACGAGGGAAAAAAAAAAACGACGCAACTGAAACACACAATTCCAGACAATATCTTTTATTGTACAAAATTAATAGAATACAAAATCACAGAGTAATCAAGTGGAAAAACAAATATTTATTCTGTCTGTGGACAAAACAGCCGTGGGTTATAATAGTACTTGTGTTCTCAGGCAGTCACATCAGGCTTCCCCAGATGCAGGTTCCCTTCAGCACCGCTTGCTAAAAACCTCGAGGCGGAAGAGCTAACAACACAAGAAGCACAGCTTTTGTTTTGTTACGGACAAACGCAGAGGCTACGACCACAAACCGGGGTCCCATCACGATCAGCAATATTAACGCGCTGAACCTACTGCTCGGTTTCACGAGTGCTGCATAGATAGAAGGCGACTAGTTCTGCAGGTGGTCGGAGTACCAAGCAACCCTCAATTGTGAGACATGCTGCATTTTTCGTGTCGCAATCGTTTTCCACCCTTACGATCAACATCCATCGCGGAAATTTGGCGGATTTCCGCAGTCCTGAGAAACACAAGGATTTAAAAAAAAAAAAAAAAAAAAAAAAAAAAAAAAAAAAAAAAAAAAAAAAAAAAAA
>UFQX01000674.1:199617-241204 GCA_900497675.1 Arapaima gigas
AAAAAAAAAAAAAAAAAGAATAAAAAAAAAAAAAAAAAAAAAAAAAAAAAAAAAAAAAAAATGCACAGCAGTTTCAAGGACTGGTATTAAAACTTCATTTAAAAATGTAAAATTGTAGTATTTGACACCGGAATTATATGAAAATAAAACGAGCCTAAACGGGTCAAATTGTTCATTTGTACTAATTTATCAGGTGCTTCCCGTGAGAGGTGACGCACAAAGGCACAGCTGTAAGAAGACTGACTCTGCATGTTGTTAAATAATGTGATTGACAAACTGAATTGAAGCTGGATTGGTACACTGCATACACAGCTGATGGCCACTTTATTAGGTACTCCTGTTTAGCAGGACCCTCTTTCGATTCCCGGAACAGCGGGGGATTCAGCAACAAGGCGGTGGTCTTGTTCCCAGGGGTTCTTTGTCCTCGGTGGTTTTGTTGGGTTCGCCGTTTTTGCACGTTCTTTTTGTTAACACGTATCCCACCTCATCCCAAAGGTACTGGCTTGAGAGGTGGGGACAGTACAGGCGACTATAATAAGTAAAGCCGCTGTCACGTCTGTGGAACTCGCGTGCAAAAATTCCACAAATTTGGCCCCTTTTGAAATGCTGCCACCTGTACGTCCCGCACGAACGATCCAGACGTGTTCAGAGCCACTTAAACCACACATCTTGTCCATCCGAACTGTAACTGGAACCTCTAGACCTGCTCTGCGTGCTTCACATACTGAGTCACAACCACGTGCAGCACTGCTGTGCAGGGCGAGCCGTGTGTACCTAATAAAGTGGCTGGTGAGCGTAGGCACCAGTAAGCAGTGTTTTTTTTTTTTTTTTTTTTTAAAAAAAACAGTAAATCAGGACAAAGCTATTCAGCGGCTATCCTGGCACACGCTGTGCGTTCCCCGATCCTCAGGTTCATTCCTCCGACATGTACATGCGGTACAGCAATGTGATGATGGCCGCAGCCAAACCTGGGAGCACTAAACTAGTCCACCAGCTGTAGAGGAGAGGCAAGAGGGAGAATTAAAAAGGGGCAAAGAGAGCAGAACAGAGCCACTGCTTCAAAAAAACCTATTTGTAAAACACTCGCAGCGTAACAGAACAAATACTACAGCGGTTTACAGTACCTTGTGCTGTCTGATACGTGAGTGACAGGATAAATCTGGGATAGAGAGACAACAAATTAAAAACTGGTGGAAGACTTAAAAAAAAAAAAAAAAAAAAAAAAAAAAAAAAAAAAAAAAAAGATAAAANGGAAGACTTAAAAAAAAAAAAAAAAAAAAAAAAACAACAGAAGCCAAAAAGGGTTCCCATGTCCAATATAAGGATATTTTCTGACCTCTGTGAACAAGCATTATAATAAATATTAAGCAGTTGTCCCTCAAACAACAAGGCTAGTTTCTTCAAAGAAATTAACCAGTTAAATCAATTCCCATTGTGCTGGTGTTAAAAAACCATTTCTTATGTAAAAAAAAAATAATAATAATGGCACCCAAAAGAAGAATATTTTACATAAAATTAAAATTCCAAAATAAAAGGCATTTTATGCGTAGCACCAGCATATTTTACATACCTGTACCAAAAATTACTTCTAGCTTTTAATATTATGTTCTCATTCATCCATTATCAATACCCACGACGCATGATTGGTCACGATATTTCAAAAACGGTTTGAATGCCAGTTGGAGAGAAACAACTGTGGTGCTTTTCTCCTTCATCTGAAACCCTCACTAACAAGAGCTGTCAGGTATCCAGTAAAGTGCCGTGAAGAAATACTCCCCATTTCCCCAACTATTGAACATTTGTCACACTAAATGTTTTCAAACCTGCGGACAGAGTAATACTAGACGAAGGGGAACTTCAGTAAACCGAGCACGGTGTTTAAATTACTTAAAGACGGGGAGGGGGGGGGGGCACTTCAAACACACAGTCCAAATCCTGTGCCAAAAGGGGCAATGGAGTAAACCGATGGAGCAGTGCTGACGTGCAGTCTTTACAGGGCGGCAGCAATATTGTGTCCTTCATCACATCTTTTATCGCATTTGTACCTTCCTGTGTTTTGCAGAAATGCTCTTTTAACCTGTTCCTGGACAGCTTGTCAGTTACGCTGACACTTTAAAAACAAGTGCTCCACTGACAAGAGCTCCGTTTGGCTGTTTTTGAGGAGGAAAACCACACACACACACACACACACACACACACACACACACACACACACACACACACACACACACACACAGATGCTAAAAGCTCCTTTCCTGCAGTAGCTGCGGAGCCCAGCATGTGTTTTATCAGTTTTTTACTCCCTTTTGCTTATGTTGAACAGATTTTGTGAACTCTTGCTCTGTTGCAGCAGCGACTAAAAGGGGGAACGGCAAACACACTTGCGAGAGGGAACACGGGGAAGCGCTGAAAGTAAGTCTTGCCTGTATTTAAAGAGCACACGTTTCATCTTCTCACGTTACTTTTATTGAACTGCCCTTATACCACTTTGCAGACAGAAAGCCGCACAACAGCTGCGTTGCCCATAGAATTACTTGTTATCTAAGAACTATTGGTTGAAATAACACAACATGGAGAACTGGCTTTCTTTTATTACTTTTTCTTAAAAATTTCCCCACTTTTTATGGTCGTTTACCTCACTGAACTGTTACACTTGTGTATAAGGTGGCCTGAAAGCTGCATGGCAACTCTTTCTTTTAAAAACCCGTCCCCGGCTGATGTGACAAGTATTTTTTCGTGCTGGATGTGTTTCTCTTGCCCTGGGAAGTTTTATCTACAGCATCGCTCCTGAGCAACACCTGCATTCTTGCATAACCCCCTGCCCCACCTGCTCTGAAAATGACAAATGGAAACTTCCCTCACGTGACGGGGCTGTCATTTTCTGCACGAGGGGGTCGCAGAAGCTGCCCTCAGACACTAGAACTCATCCCTCGGCACACGTCCCTCTCGTAACAGGCCAAAATTCCATTGCACTAAATCACAAGCCAGCCACGGCACAACAGGTATGTACTACATTTTCAAGTGACTGTTGTACGGGACCCCTTTATATGAGGCCTCGGTGCATTTGCTCATGATTAACATGTTCTTCAGGTCTGAGTTATTTCCAAGGGGCAGGGACATCGCGATAAATGATAAGCACTTCTTGTGGACAGAACCAAAGTACACATACAGGTTAATGAAAAACAGACTTACCAACAAATCATGCAAACTGAGCATCTCAAACTGACATTTATCACAGTGCCAAAATAAGGAATGGACTAAACTGATGTGACAGTGCTGGGACACAGGCTTTATGCGGTGGCTGTGGCATTTTATTTTACGTCAGATCACCGCACGCACCTATCAAACCAGATTATCTGAATGCTCTACCGTCCTCAGCTTATCTTAAATCGAAGCGAGTTCCTGCTTCAGTGTGACAACAGGCACTGGCGCCACCCCTTACATCCGTTCCAACTATTCGCCCGCTGCGTCTCAGGCCGTTACAACTTGTCGCTCAGTAATTTCTAAGAAAATATACTGCTGAAAAGGAATCCAAGGAGCACAAAACTTACCGGAGGCTTTTCGAGTTTGTGTCGATCGTCCTGCGGAAAAAAGCAAACCGTGATGTTAAGCGAGAGGCCACTGTCACGCACACTATCCATTACCCTTTCTTACTTTCCTTCCTTCCTTCCTTCCTTCCCTCCTTCCCTCCCACTTTCCCAGTCACAGAGCACGCGGGTGAGATCACACAGCAACTTTTTACCCAGATGCAAACAGCTAAATTAATAAATATTTACTTGGCGTTACACAAGTTGCCTTACACAGCACAATGTGTGCGCTTTAAGTGTTAAAATCACAGAGGACGACGCATTACAACCTCACAAGATGCTTTGGCTCTGCTGTTCTCTTTGCCATACTGAAGAATGTCAACTAATGTGACTTTTCAAGCACATTCACCAGCTACCACGTGTTGTGCATAACCTGCAGGACTCTGGCCCTTGAGGAGCACAGCTGCACACTCGCCGCTTAAACAAACAAAAACAAATCACCGCTTCCTCTGAAGGACTGAAGATAGCTAAACCAGGATCTGTTTCAGCACCAGCTGGAGAAAGTATTAAAATGAGAAACAACAACTGGACCTTCTAGGGCTGGAAAACGCTTTTTTTGCAGATGTTCCACCGATTCTTGACCAACTGATGTATGACTCCACCACATCATGGAGGACTGAAGCAGCACACGAGTTTAAACCCATCCTTAAAATTAACCATTAAGTCTTTGCTGAGTTCTGGCTGGTAATGAGTTACTTGCTACCTATTTGGACATTAAACAGCTGGTCTGCATTTTTGTGAAGTTCAGGCTTGCAGAACCGTTTTTAAACTCTGGACGTTATTCAAAGCAACTGGTATATTGAAGGATTTCAACCTTAAAGCATTTTTAAAATAAAGTTCCGCCCCAAAGTGTCCTGCCTGCAAGGTGTTTGCTTGGCCTTGCAATGGAAACCTTAAAAACGTCCCCTCCTTTTAAATGAAGATAAAACACACACCAGAGTGAGTGTGTGACACCGACACTCTCAGGCATGACGTCTGTAATCTCTACTGAGGTGAAGCATTAATACACCATAAATATCATGATGTCAATGACACTGTGCACCTACTCGTACAAGGTGCTTACTCCATTGAGGAAGCAGTTGGAAAACAAGGTTAAAGGATTACAGTGGGTCTGATGGGTAATGGCAGCAAAGGTTGCTATGCTCTTACCGGGTGCAACTCTCCGATAAGGTACTTTTTGGCCATTTCCTTAGCGTCAGTGGAATGGCCAATGTCCTCGTAGGTCTCTGTGGCGTTGCCTCCCGCCTGCTCGCGCAACACCTCTTCGCCACCTGGGTGCTGGGCAGACAGAGCACAGGGGTTAGGAGGAACGTATGCCTTGCCAAGACGTCACAGCGGCAGTGATTTAGCCAGTTGTACAGGTGGGCCATTTTCACTGGAGCACTTCAAATACCTTAATCAACTGTACTATAAGTGGTCTGGGGAGACTGGTGCCCAGGAGACAGCAGTTCTAACTACTATGCCAAAACCACTGCCCCAAAATCCAATATAAAAAGTCTTCAGCAGCCAAACTACTCTGCCCTGTAGTAGTTACAACCAACAACTACAGTAATGCAGAGCAAAAATATAGGGTTAACAGGCAAAAAGGCAAAGGATTCTTAAGTGCAGGATAGTCCTCTCTAGCGTCACCCAGGAAATGTTTTTATGTCTAGGAGGAGCCCGCCTTTCAGTTTCTCCAGTCAGATCCATGCAACTGCAAGGGGTAAATGATGATGGACGGGTGTCTTTTCCTTTTGACAACGGGGGGGGGGGGGCAAACCAGTGGACAGCTGCCTGCTGCCCCAGTGCCAGCTAAATGGAATAAGAGCAGCAGACTTGACAGGACATGTGCACTTCAAAGTAAAATACACAGAAGACACACAAATAAATGTTTTGATGGAAAACAGCAGCTTGTTAAAAATAAAACACTGGGCTTTAGCTTTAACTGGAGCTTCAATTTGGCATTTTGTTGCTAAATTGTAGAGACTTATGATGGTAGATACTGTGAACGTTGCTGCGATGAGTATGGGGGCAGTGCGTTGGTTTCTTGTTAAAGTAGCTGAAAGATGAAAAGTAAATGACTGTGTGCATTATTGACCCATTCGAGGTAAATTTGTGTGTGTTGTACACTGCAAACACAACAACAGTCAAATCACTTACACAAATCACTTAAAACAATCACTTCTGCTTCACAGCCTATGGAAAATGAGTGATTTAAGTCCATATTATTTGACCTCTTCTGTACTGTCCTGAGTTTAGGACATCCTACACTCAACTCCCAAAGGGCTCGTACAAGATCCCAGTGGTGTGAGGCGAAGCCACGAGGCGACCACGTTTAAACATCAGTAGGAAATCAACGTTACGTAAAGCTGCTTTCCACACCTCGAGTTTGACAGAGCCATCCAGCCTACTGCCTGTACGATCCAAGCAACGTAGCCCTCAGCGCAGATGGTCCGAAGGCCGCCGAGCCCTCGGTTCACCTCTAACAGACATAAGGCTGAGGGATTACGCCAATAAAGGTGTCCTTTGCCCCAGATCTAACACACCCGCCCTCCGTCGTGTTTGTCGTATTAAAGGGTAACTGTTTCACCTGTGTGTGGCCGTTCCCCCAGTGTTTTACTGCAAACCTACAACGTGTCAGCAGCTTGCCGATTTCTGATCAGGGAGTCAGACACCCAAGAACCATCTTGGACAGATCACACACAAATGCAGCCTAGAAAAGGACCAAGTAAATTCTGCAACCCTTAAGGATTCTCTAAAGAATATTCAAGGAGACATTTATTCAAACGATAAATTCAGAGTGAACAGCATTTCCTTTGTTAGTTGCACAGCCTGCTCTTTGCTCTAAATTTCTCACCTGTGCTTGATAAACAGTGGAATTACTGAAGGTAAAATGCCTACAGCATGACACAGTCTAATTAATACACATTTATTCACGTTTCCACAGAAGGACCACAGCTTACTATTAAAAATTTAACTTTAACGTGTCTTTAGTAAACCCTAGCTCAGGGTAAGAGTACTTATAACCTGACCGCACTGCATTTGAAGGGAATCAATGCTCTGATTCTTTTACTCTTTTCTGTAGAAACAATGGGAAGCTGAGTCACTTCACGCGGCACCGACACACCAGTGACCGCGCACCTGGCTACTGGACCTACCTGTCTACCTGACCAGGTTCACCTGCGAACGGCCAGCAAACGCGGCATTTCCTGTAATCTCTAGTCAGGTAGCGCAGGTGTGATGTTTTTTTTTTAAAATTTTTTTATTTTTGCCCTAATGCCCCGCAGCGCGACCCCCTCACCTCATCCAGAAAGGCGGTCAAGTCGTACACTTTGTGGTTGATGATGATCCACGTGCTTTTCGACGCGTTGTGCTGTTCCACTTCTGACAGCCGGTAGTAGTTCACCGACCCGTCGCGCGCATCTTGTTTCTCCATTTCTGATGATGATGATGATGATGATGATGATGCACAAGCGACACCGACGATCAGAAGCGGACCCGCACACGACTGCGCTAAGACCCAGCGATGCACAGCCCCTTTAACTGAACCGCGCCCCCCTCCGTTGGCGTCAAATTACATTTCCTTCTGTGCATCGTGGGCGGAGCCACGCGCAGTTCGACGATACTCATTGGCTTATTTATTTGTTGTCCTTTTCCCGGGCGACCTGATTGGCGCACGTTACTGTCACTCGCGTTCCCCGCCAGGGCGACCTTGTCACGCACCCCATACGTAACCGCTGTTAAAAAATGTGCGCCGTTCACGTGTGGGTCCAACTTGCACGCAACCAGAAGGACATTCTCACGAACCCCAGTTGTCTGCCACGCAACCTACCTTTTAACGCTTTTAAGTGCACGTTTTAACTGTTTGCTTAAAAAAAATTGCACACAACACGAATAACTACATTGTGTTTCAAGAAGAAACTTTCATAAACTCAATAAGTATCATATGAATATGTAGTTTAATCTTCGGGCACCAAAATCTAGAAAAACATTAAGGGTTACTTTTTTTTTAGATGCTAACTCATGAAATTTGAAAGTGTTGAGTTTTTTGCGTCGCCTTGTTTAAACATTGGAATTACAGCATGGCAGGTGCGCATCTTAAGACGTTGCATAGATGTTACGATTTTTATTTAATTTAATCAGCATATGTTCATATATCTGACACCTTTGAGGTTTGTACACTAAGCTATTTACAAATATTTACCCATTTATACAGCGAAGTCGTTTTTACTGAAGCAATGTGGGCCATTTGAACCCACGTGCATTTATTGTAGAGCCAGCGATTCTAACTTATGCTACACTTTAATGATAATGTTTCTCATACAAAGTTTAATTTATTGTTCATTTAGAGGTAAACATCCACATCAGCTGTTGGGAACTTGTATCATTTTAGATTTTCTGCCTGATCACCAGTTTCATTGAATTTTGAGAGTTTTTTTTTTAGCACCAGTTATGTACATCTGCGGTGTGTCTGGGGAGATCTGGTCGGCCAAAGGACATGAACACACAGTTCAGGAATTTACACCCACAACTGGTATCCTTTCAAGTAAATGAGGTCTATAGTCCATAAATTCCAAAACTAAGTGTAGAACTTGTGCTAGTTATTATTGGGTGTTGTTCAAAAGGAGATTATCTATGTTTTACAAAAGCTTTATTAAGAACTGTAACTGGCCACCCCATTTTGGATGGGAACATCAAAAATAAAAATCTGTTTCAAACTCAAACCAAGAATTAAACACGGACAAAATCTAATTCCATTCCTAGTGCAGAAAATCACAACCGCTACGAACACCTTTAAATCCGGACTTCAGTTTCAAAATGGCGTTTACTCATCACGTTTGCAGGCTCGTTTTTCATCACCTGTCCCTCATTATTTATCATTTTTAACCATCATTTTAATTTGATGATTTATTCTAAAGTTGGGGCTCGAACCTGGCTGTGTGCGCGGACGCTAATTTCGCACCACGTTCCCGTGGGATTCAACCCAAATACGCGGTTCAGGTGCGCCTTTAGTGGGTGTGAGATTGTCCTACCTCCTGTCTAGTGTGTATATGTTACTGCTTCCTTTCTGAATAAGTTAAACGTGCTTCTCATGCTCACGTTTCAGTAAATGTACTTTTATCGCCTGTGAAACACTATCGCACCCCCCGCGTGGCGAACAGGTTGTACGCGCCACCTGTCTTCGCGCATGCGCCGGACCTCTTGCGATCCGAGACGCCACCATTCCCCCCCGCACCTAATTTGCATACTGCCCCGTCATTGGTGAGATTGTGGACACGCGGGTCGGGCAGATCGACACCCGCGTGAGCACGCTTAACGGTCTCGCGCGTCGTTGCCGGCGCGAGGCGACAGGCGGTCTGTACATATGTGAGGTAGTTTTTATAACCGCTATTTTTTTTTTTTTTAAAGCTGCTGGTTGAAAACCATCTGTACGGCACAACAGAAACTTAAACAGGTTTACCTGCAACTATTATTTTTTGACAGACTTGTGTGACATAACTATATGTCAAAATAAAACGATAGAATGTCTCTTTTACAGTAAAATAGCTCAATTATACTACCATAATTTTATGACTGTTTTCTGTCCTTCATTCGAGGAAACTTCCTTATGTGTGTAAAAGTGTGAGGAGATCTACTTTCACAGGGGACTCAGGTATACAGATTCAATTTGAACTATTATTAATTAAAATTATCGTAAAGATGTTATTTTTATTTTAAGGCCTACGCTTCTTTTCAGTTTGGTGCAGTTTGATTTATTAAATTACGCCACCTGCTATTAGTACCATACTATTGAAACATCGACAATCTAGTCATGAGTCATATTGATAATACTGTATGTTTATACTGAGAATTTTACTTTTTCAGTTTTTTTTGTACTTTATACGGTACGAAATAACGTGATGCTGATGGTCCTCGCTGCACGACAGTCCGACTCAAAACAGAGCAAATGTACCTATTTCTTTAATGGATCCGTTTTGTTTTTTTAATTTTTAAAAATAAATATCCATAGTAGGACACTTCTGTATTTTTCCAAAACATATTTCTGCAATGCAGCGGGATATTTGGCTTTTTAATCCATGAAGACAAATGATGAGGCCCACTGAGAAAGAGGATGTTATTAAGTGGAGGCCAAAGCCAGTGTGTGTGCAGGTCCTCCATGGAGTGAATTTAAATCCTTGTTTTCAGGATGAGCGGCGAGCCAGAGCCGTCCTTATACTTCCTCACACTCCCTGATCTGAGAAAGTTGTGCTGCATCACCTTGACTTTGGGCTGCGACCACAGCTGTGGAGAACTGAGGAACAAACAGCTAGTTGCCTGCAGGTAATGGCACCTGAAGAACACAGTTTTAGCAGACTTAAGTGACGTGATTGTCAGACTTCTTAAAGGGGCACACGTTTAAGTATGCGCTTGTTTTTTTTTTGACATACTTAAATACTCTCATCTTGTGACATCACCACATCCAAGGTGGATGGGTACGATGGCAGCCAAGTGGCAAACGTGAGCAATGTGGATTTAGATGGACCGGTTTCTGGTTTCTGTGAATATGTAATGTCACCTCTTTGGTGGGGAAGGAGCCTGAGTTGGTGAGTGAGGTGGGAATGTACTGACTAGGTATGGTTGGTCACACTTGTAAGCATCGCATGGGCTGTTTTCCTCTGGTCATTGTACTGGTCTGTGTTTCTCACTTTACCGCCCAATGTGCGTCCCCATCCTCACCTACAGTCACGGATTGTGGGTAGTGGCCGAAAGAATGGAATCACAGATAGAACTGGCCGAAATGAGGTCCCTACGCCGGATCGCTGGGCTGACCCTCCATGATGGGGTGAAAGGCTCAGTGATCCTGGAGAACCTCAGAATTGGAGCTGTTGCTCCTCCAAGTCTAGAGGATTGAGTTGAGGTGCTTTCGGTGTGTTTAAAGAAAACCCCCTGCGGACAGGAGGTCTGGGTTCCCCTGCACAGTCTGCTCCCACTTTGACCCTCACAAGGAACAGCAGGACAGAACTGACTGTCTGGCCGAATAAATAAATAAATGCTCTACAAGATGGTATTGAAATAGCACATCTGCTGACTCTGTTCTCTGACATCCTGCATGTACTCAAAATAACTAGTATATCTTAATTTTAGCCTGTTTTTGATAGTTAACGCTGATAATATCTTTCAGTTTGATGTAATGTTTTCCAGAGATCTGATATTCCAGTTTCCAGATGTCATTGCATCTCCTGTGTTGGAGTCATCTGAGATTTGTGCCATAATGTCAGTAAGTAAACTGCCAAACTGTCACTGGACAACCATGTTTCCTCTCAGCTGTTATATCACACACAATAAATCAAGGATGAATAAGTGCTGGAGAAATGTGTGAACAGCATTTATGCATATTTAAATATGCATGTTATCTGACTTTAAATGGAAAACAGATTAAACTAGGGTTGACTGACTTTTTTTTTACTTAGTCTTTAAAGCAGTCTTTTGTGCTTAAAAGCACAAAATAAATATCCATGCAGTTTCCTTGATGGAGAGCATTTACCTACCTGTTAAGGGAGAAGATATAAATTAAAGCAGCTGTAGATAATGTAACTAACTAGGTAATGTATCTATAAGTATATTATCAGGTTTATTGTTTTCTCTTACACTTTTATGTGAATCTTTTTACACATGTTCTAAAATAAGATGCCTGTTACAACCTAAAGACTGTCCAGGGATATGGTGGGGTGTAAAATACTTTATAACAATGGTGTTTGTAAATGGTACTTCAGAATTTAAAAAGTGAACTGAGAGCTGATAGATTCTGCTTTTACTCACTTAAAATATATTTCACATTTAGATTAACCACTGTGGGATTTCCAAAATAAGCCACAGTTCAAGTAACAGTGTTCAGAAAGGTGTGTTTTTTAATTGTATTCATTTAAAGGGGCTGCTGATATCATGAGTATAACCTTAAATGGAAAAATACAGCATATTTTAATTGGACTTGTACACATTATCCCAGTGGCATTGTAAGGGTTAACTTTCTTTCAGATAGACTTTTTCAAGACTGGAATAATTCAAGCTTATACACAGAGATGCAGTCTGAAGGTAAGATGAATATGGGGAAATCTGACCCTGAAAGAGGTAAATGGAGACGCAGTACTGATGCAGGTGAAGTGTAGATGATGTAATTTCCGAGCCTGTAAAGCACCATGGTAAAGAGCATTACCCTTAACCTGGCCTTCATGGAACCTGTAACCAGTTGTCAGAACATTACTGTGCAGTAACGCTTATCCTCATGGGTCTCTTCTGTGACCGGACAGATGGGAGGTCTCCAGCAAGTCCTGCCAGCCCTTCTGCAGACCTGCTTGTCCTACACGCTGACAGCCAGACTGGCACCAAACTGGAACAAGGCGGGCCAGTTCCTCATTGCAGGTCCAATGCTGCTGTAGCTAGAAGACTAGACAGCTGACATTTACTCTGTCCTCAGCATCTTATGGGACAGACTTGTCTCTCTGTATAGAACATATTTTAGTGGAGAAACCAAACAATACATTTTGAAGAAATTTAGGACACATTTATTGGCAGCGTGAATTTTTAGTGCATATGTGTACATAAATGACATAAAAATTATGTATTAGCATTACGGCCCTCCCTTTTGCAGGAACTAATATCACTTACCCCCCTCGTCATTTTTTGCCTATTAAATCTTTGCACATTTTGTCCTTTCTTTTCTTTTCTTTTCTTTTTTTTTTCTTCAGAAGTTCCATTGAGTGAATATATAGCCAAGTTCTGTATTATTGTTTCTTTTTTCCAGCATATGTGTGTTTTATGTTTTTTATCAAAAAAGTTGGCGTAAGAGATAGAAATGGCTTAGGTTTTCTAAACTGACTGCATTGATGTGTTTAGTCAGCAGACTTGACTTGTTAGGCCCAAATGAAATTACATTTTGTCTTATTAGTATTTGTAGACGTTTTCCCCTTAGTAGAAACCTTGTCACACGTACAATCTAAGTTTTCCTTTTGCCACTTTGTCAGGTTAGTGTTTCCACATGGTGGCAGTGTTGTGTTTGTAATGTTTTTAAGAGGCCGTTTAAACTTGGATTCGTTTCACCACAAGGCTTCCTCATATATGCTTATATGGACCAAAAAGTGCCGTATACAAAAAAACCACACGTACGAGGATATTTTTCCTCATACGAACTAAAAAAGAATGTGCTAGATATGGTCTTGTGTGACATAAAATGACAAAGACTTTTTATTGGGGGGACCTTAAAGATGCCTGAGATGAATAAAAGAGGAACTGTACAAAGGATTTTGCTTTAATCCACTTTGTCAGGAAAACAAACAATACAAAGCATGCTTCACTTCATTGTTCACGAGTTCAGAGTTTTAAATTTTCAGAGGTTTTTTTTTTTTAAATTATACTCGATATGATTGGAATACTGTCGCTTTAAATGAGTCCCACTCTGGTCTCGGTCATTCCTCTAGTTTCAATATCGATACCTTCTAGAGTCTTAACATACAGTGATTTTAAAATGTAACATAATATAAAAACATAAAACAATGTTTTGTAATTTTTGTCATCTTATTTCATGGTGAAATAAGTATCTATGGGCTTGAAAGTGTTTAAAATTGAAAGTGCGAAACATGGTCAAAAATAACAAGCAGCGTGTCCCAGCATAATGTATGGACGGAAATGTCTTTTCCTACCCTGAAACATGTACTATTTCTTGAGACACTCGACGTCAAATTGTTATACTGTATCTCATAAATATGTGAAGCAGGGGGAGTAAGTTAGAGAGCCCAGTATACACTTAATGTACCACTTTCTGCTTGTTACACATAAGTTAAGGTGCTGGGTGCATGGGAAAACACGATAGATGGCTTTTTATTGCCTTTATAATTACGTATGATGGTTTCTGAATAGTGATTTATTAGATGGTGATTTTTGTTATTAAATTCACTTAATAACGGGATAGCAGGTGGTGTTTCCAGTTCACAGCTTTGTCACTCACAATTAAAATATTTTTATATGGAATTATTTCATGTGTATTTTTTCATTTTTAGGAAAGGATTTTTTGACTGACTCAGGCAAGCGAGATGCAGTTGGTAAGTATGATATGGACACTCCACAGAAATACATATGCGTGGCGTTCTGTGTGGTCACTCTTGGTGATGGTCTTCTTCCAGTGATGGAGCTGAGTACCTGGGAGGACCAGTTGTGCATCAGCCTTGAAGGCCGAGCTGTGCGGCTGCCTCCCCCTACTGTAAGTCGCTGGGCTTTAACAGACATTGTCCACTGCTTCAACTCCAAGTTTAAATTAAGTTATTAGAAAAACTTTTCTTAGCTATCCAGTGCTTCGTTTTAATTAGAAAATGAAAAGATATGAACAGGCTGTGACAATGTCTACCTTTCAGAAGTTCTGCTGACAATAAAAATTTTAGATGCAGAAACTGAAGCAATAGGGCTGTTCAAGATCTAAAGTAATATTTCTAGCATGTACTAGTAATAAATTGTCACTCTTACTATCAATATAACATCGTGTTTTTCTTGTTTTAGTTGGAAGAGTTTAACATTGCTCCTAATGTCATGAAGAACTTCAACACTTCTGAAGATGCTGTCATTCAGGCCTTCTCTATGCCCAATAACTGGTGCTACGTGCTCCCCAGGTTCATAATTTGGTTAATCTGGTTGCAGAATGAATATAAATATGCTTATAGTTTGTAAAGCAGCTAACTATGCATTTACAGTCCATCCTTGACTTTATGGACCTCAATTTTACTGATTCTGGATTTAATAAACCATCGCAAAACTATTCCAGAAAAATAGAAACATCATAAATACTAAAAAACACCTTGTAGACAAAATACAAGGAGACACATAAATATTTAACTATTTTAGCTTTTTCGAGAAAATACCTTCATTAATATATAATGTTTTGGACATTACCCATGACATTAGGTTACAAATGTGTTACTGTAGTACATAGTGCAGTACTATACAGCACCGTAGTAAAAAAAAATTACACCTTTCACTGTTCCACACTTTCACAAGATTGGGACACCTCCTCCCCCATGTAGTCTGAAACATTGAGGAAGGACTATATTCATGTAAGAAGCTGCCAAGTGTTTGGAATTTTGGCAGCCTGAGTTTGTTGTGCACCACACAGTAGGTGTCACATTGTGTTTCATTCTCCCACAGTATGAAGCGAGGTCAGATCATGAGCATCAGCCACCAGACACCCCCAGACTGTCCATTCCAGTCTTACATCCACATGAGGCAGCACTGGAGATCTTTGGTACGGCAGTCAGTCACCTCAGCAGTGCACAGTGAGATCAGTTATCTATCATACTACAGTCACTGTGCTGATCTTCAGCATTATTTGTGGCTCAAAATGGTTCCATAAAAATGGAGAGATTTACAACACAATACAACCATATATCAGCCTACACACAGATGGGACTGGAATTCTCAGTGTAACTCAGCATCATCTCAGAATGTTACGAGAAGTTCAACCGCTAGTTCACAATTCATTAAACCCTAAATATACAGATGTCCCTCTGTTCATTCACATGTTAGGTACTGTATAAAACATCAGATGAAGCTGTAATGAAGTAACATCTGCTGTAGCATTAAAGTTTACATACAGCATTTTCATACGTTTTCAGCTACTTTTCAACAGTGCAGGGTCTTAATGTTTTTCCTGTCCTGAAAGCACCTCGCTTGATGAGGCAGAGAACGCCGTGAACAGGTCTCCAGTTTGTCGCGGAACTTTATTATCTTTTATAACTTGAAAGAACATTAAGTCTACTTTAAAATGGCTGCAAATGAAACAAACACATCATCTTTACAACTTGCAGTGTAATGGAGGACAGTGTGGGGAGAACAAAAAAGTGTTTGGTTGTAAACAGCTCAAAGTCTGCAACAAACACAACAAAACTGGCCAAGAGGGTGACACCCATTCTATAATAAATAATAAAGGTATCATAAGCTATAATAAAATCATGCTATGATAAATAAAAATTACTGAAATGCTGCACAGTTTTGAAGCTACCTCGTGACCCTCGAGAAACCAATAAATTGGGGAAATGTCCATGTCTTTGAAAATTTGTAACCTGAATGTCTGCATACTTACATGACTTGTTAGACAGGAAAATGTCGAGTGTGTCTTCTTGTGCTTCAGTATGGATATGAGCTTTCCCATGTGGCTGAGGAGGATGTGGTCTACTGCAGCGTGTACTTCCGATTGGTGGGGGAGAGGCTCTTTACGTATCCTTTTCCACCTCCGCCATTGCAGGACACGCAGAGAACAGTTTGCCAAATAATTCTGTCCAAGTTAAAATCATTCTTTAGTGCAACAATTTAGCTGTACAGTTTTTGCATTTAGTCCTAGATTTAACATTTATACAATTTAGCAAGGGTATCATTGTATACGTGTGTTTCTTATTGTTTGTATATGTAAAATCCATATAAAAATGAAAGAAAACAAGAAATACTGTTGAATTTTTCTAATATATATCCTTAAAATGTATATACACCATGAATGTGTGCAGTGGTGTGTGTGTCACGGATAATTTCTCATTACTCATTTAATTTGCCCGCAGCTAGTGGCTCTGGTGGTTGAACACATGGCTGGCAGACAGCAGCACACATGCTGGCTGTAGTGATGTGCACAGTAATAAAAATGTGTGTTGATCAGCATCTGTAGGTAACCTCTGCATGTGATGTCACTACTCCTGCTTCTCCTTGTTGGAGCCTTGTCAGAGATTATTTAAAAATTTTTTCAAAATAGCAGGTAGCTTTTTTAGAGTTTAATGAACTCGACTGACACAGAAATCTCACTTTGGGTGAGAAGTACCTGTGGGCCAAATTTCAAGTCTCTGGCTTGAAAAAAAAGAGATTGAGCTTTACAGATGTAGATTCTCTTAATTTAAAATAATATTACTAATTAATTTAATATAATTTGCAACTTAGCTGTTCTGAGAGTAATTTATCTTTTCTTTGAAAAAATTTTATTTTTGTTTATTTCTGGTGACAGTAAGGCCCAGTCATATTTCAGCATTGAGAAAGCGAGATGGTTGGTGGACAGGCCTTCTACAGCATGTTCAGCTGACCCTAACCCTAACCCTAACCCAGCTCTCAGGTCTTTAACCACAGCTCAGATACCCCTTAAGCTGCATCAGGACTCAGCCCGTACAGCTCTTTCCCAGGGCAGAGCAGCAGAGGGCACTAAGCTCCTTTCTGCTTGACCTGAGCAACAAGCTGCAGTGTGTCTGTGGCTTTCCTGTGAAGCTAACTACCCAGCCCTGCTACTACTCTGCAAGCCTCATCACTCCTAGTTCACAGGTACGGCGCCATGTTCACACATGACGATAATAAATTATACAGAAAGACAAGTGAAGTAATGGGTGGCAGGTGGCATAGGGGTTAGAGCCACCAACTTTGTACTCAGGATCCAGATTCTGGATCCTGAGTTGTTCCAGTAAAAAATTTACCCTGCTGTATATATGGTTAAATCATTGGAGAAAAGCTAGACGGAGGAAAGTGCTTTACCAGGTTTGGTTTGCAAAACTTTTTGAAGAGAGCATAATCTCCTATTTCTTTATAAAGTAGAACATAGCTGTCTTCTCTGCAGTGCTGTTGATGAGAATGGCTATGCTAAAAATAACACCATTTGATTGTTATACCAAGGAATAATTAGCAAATATGGTTGTACGCTACAGAAAACAGGTGTGCAACAACACAGGAACGACTTCAGCGTATCTGTAATAAAAGAGTCAGTAGTTAGAAGTGAGTTTCTGATTCTGTGTCAGTGACATGAACAGGAGGAAGTGCTGCAGTTGTGAGTACATTAAACATATACGTTATGTGTGTGTGTGTGTATATATATATATATATATATATATATAGAGAGAGAGAGAGAGAGAGAGCGAGAGAGAGACATTCAGTGCGGGAATCCGGTCCTGAGGTTCGATGAAAGACATTGAACTCCTTGCTGAACATTTTGCAGTTTGCATGGATGCTGTGGAGACTTTTAAAGTGTGCGTGCTGTTTACTTGTTTGCTGGACGTGTTTTCATCGCAGTGCAATGGATGACACATATAAATTTTACCGCAGTTAGATTTGTGGTGCTAAAGTTATAAATTGACATGAAAGGTTTATTTATTTGACATTGCAAATGGTTCCAAATAGTTTTTTATTCTTAACAGAGGGAAGGAAAATGTTTCTTGGTTTTAAAACTTGAGTAACTGGTCTTTTATGGCACTAGTTCATAACATCTTTATTGAGTTTTCAGCTGAATGTTTGATGTTATGTTATTGTTGCCCTTTTTCCCCTGTTTTTTTAGGATTTCAGTACCAGGCCTCTGAATGTAAGCAGCGGATTATTCAGCAAGCTTCCCAGGAGCTGCCCCCATGTCTCTTCTCCAGCAGGGCTTTCTGTTTACCCTTGTGCTGTTTGGGACAGAGACACTTGGGGTGGAGGGCTGACCCAGGAGCACCAAGCTGCTCTCCCCGGAATCACTCCGAGTGTCAGGCCTTCATCGGCAGTGCCCGCTGGGGCCTCCAAACTTCCCCTGCCCCGGCAAGTCTGCCACCATCTCCAGGGCAGAGCACGGGTTGCATCTGTCTCAGCTCAGCAAAAAGCAAGCCATGAGTATGGGAGTGACGAGAGACCGGCGACCCATATGCCGCAGTGTCTCCCTCCTTGTCTTCCCACGGCGAAAAAGGATACCGTGAGTGTCAGAGGTCACACCCTCAATCTCCAGGAAAGAGCCGTGAGAAAGCAAACATGGCATCCTTTCTGGTTTTCAGTATTTATAAAAGAAGACATTAGAACTGGACCGTGTCATCTGCAAACTTTCAGTCGTTTCCTTAAAATAATTGCAGGGAGTGGAAAAGGAAACACTGGAATGTGTAGGCATGCGAGGCTCCTTGTAATGCATTACACAGCACAGTATCCCATTACTTTTCTAAATTACATCATTTACTTTCATTCCTGCAGCTGGCAAATGTTGTTCCTTATTTTCTGGACATGCTGCCGTTAGCACTAGCGTTTTCTGGTTCCTCTCAGGGAGAACGGCATAAGTGCAGGGTGAAGAGGCTGAAGACCAGTGCTGGGGAGGTGGACCTAGAGAGCTATGCCAGAAGCAGTCAGGTAGAGGTCAACATAGCTTCTCATGTGGCACAGTGATGCAGCTGGATTGTGACAAGTGTTAGCTGTCACACACTGGCACACCCCCGGGGGAAGCTTTTGTTAGGTGGAGTCTGTGCACTCATCTGGTTGACGGCTTGCATGGCTGTGCAGCCCTGACCCTATCACTGGAAAAAATGTGGAAAAAAAAATCCAGAAGAATCATCTGCACGTTGCTGCACCTCAGGCGACCAAATGGGCAATCCAGTACATTGCAGTTTTAGTTTGTTGATATTTTTTCCAGAATTTTAAAAAAAAATCATTGAAGTTGAGTGCAACTCAGCCATGCTGTCAGCGGCATGCATGTCGAAATGCTGGCAATCGCAGAGCACAACCACATTAACCATACTCAGGGCCCTCATTTCCCTGTAACTCCCCACAAACGTTTATACAACTTTCCACACATACAGCAGCAGTGCATTACAGTTAGTTTACTTATTTTGAATGTATAATATTTAATAAAAATGTCTTTAGGGTGGGTAATGTGCATGAGTGTTGAACTCATCTCTTTTCAAGCACTGCACTGATTTGGATGTGAGGAAGCCTGAGAGATAGATGATGCTGATGATGAAGACAATGGCCACACGGTTCACTGAAGTGCGCCTGTTTGCTCACCCACAGCTGTCGAAGGTCCCTGTGGTTGCCCTGCGGTCGTGGCTCAGGGCCAGAGGAGTAGTGGTGCGCTCAGCTGACAGGAAGGAGCAGCTCCTTGCCAGAGTGGTGGGCTGCCTGAGCGAGCGGTGAGCTTGTCCTCCACATAATCGCTGTTCCTCCATCTTTAAAACAAAGGCCAAAATGTTTGTTTGCTCATTCATTCACTTTACTTGACCTGCCAGTGCCTGTGCCATGAACTCTATAGAATACTATCAGCAGAGTACTGCGTTTACTTGGTTTTCTCCCAGGTGTTTGTTGTTGAGCAGGTTGATGCTTCGTGGTAGGTGTGTGTGCAGGCTGGCTTTCTGTGTCCTGAAAATGTGGTAAATGACTCTGTTTACTGTGGAGTGTTCTGTCCTGTTTCCCACACCTTCATTTCCTGGTCACGTTGATACAAAAAGGAACACAAGTTTGTTTTAAATGGGTTTAAACTTTACAGATAAAGTCTTGCAGGAAAAACTAGCAGCTTCTCTCTGTTTTTACTTCCTGCCTGCTGTTTCTCCTTGATCTGTGTTTTCTGGTTACTACCTATTCTTTGTGTGGATTTATGTGTTTGTTAAAAGCCACTGACTTGTATATTGTGACCTCTGTAAAGGAATTAAACTTTATGGCTAATTCTTGTGAACTAATATTTTCTTTTTCCTCCTTGTGTTTTATGAAACTTATTTGTGTTGCAAATATAAAAAAGAGGGGAGAAGTTAAAGTGAAATACTGTGTTTTTACATTGATAATTGTCAAAACTGTTACATTAAATTTTACATTAAAATTTAGCAACAGTGCACCTTTCTCTGGTTTGGTGGGAATAAGATGTTTTCCTTTTATTTTACAGAAATCTACCGTATATTGTACAGAGAAGGTGAAATATATGTAGTAATTCCCTTATTAGCGCTCAGAGTCCGTTGGTAGCAGGTGGAGCGCTAACTGAAACAGTGCTAAAATTGATTAGTATAAGATACTACAGTATCTGAAAACAAGGGTATTACTGTACTTATTTTTGTTGGAAAATTGTTGTTCTGAGACAGAAAAGAGATTAACTGTACCTACAGAGCAATGCAGCTCTTGCTCTTCCCTCCAGTTATCTGACAGCTGTGTTAAATGAGTGCATAGGCTGAGATATAACCCTGTTTTAACACCAATCTGAGTCACCGTAATTTTAATGACACACGTGACTAAAATGAATGTTGTATGGAAAGCAAGTGAGGGAAATGAAAATGAATAATGGCTTGTTTGATCATCTGGAGACACACTTCCTAGGCCTTTTTACCGCCTTTGCAGGCAAAAGATTAATGACCCTTTCAAATATGAAATTCAATGTTGTTTGTTAGGATTTGTACCGCGGTAAGAGCCTTTTGTGGTTTTTGCATTCTTCTGGTGGAGGCACAGCACACATGAAACAGACTAATTTGAAGCAGTCTCTAAATTTAACTTTTTTTTTAATTTGGTTTGAAAGGTCGGTGTTTTTCATGGGGAGAAGTTATAATCCCAGCCATTTTACAGACGCCTTTGACGACAGCAGGGTCACGAACTGTACCACATAAAACTAAATGGGGCATCCTCTTGTTTTAAGAATAAAAAATAAAATCGGGATCACGCTTTGCTTATATCCTTTATTAATAAATGAGTCATAGAAGCAGTTTTTACAAATACCACCATTGTGCACAATTGTATTAATGTTCAGTTTAAATGAGGATTTTATGCTCTGCTGCTCTGGTCAGTATCCAGGGGAGTGAGGGTCTTACCGCAGTGATCGACCGTGCTGGGCGGGCTGCTCAGGTCACACCACTGTGCACTGCTCAGTGTTTGGAGCTTTTTTGGAGCTTTTTTTATTGTAGTTATAATGCTACTGGTAAAAATTCACTTTTTAACACGTTGATAATTTTGATAATTTAATATAATTTCATGTCAGTAGGACAACAGTGAATGAGCAAGAGATTTATGGTTCAGATTTGTGATACTGTTTTAGTTTTATTTTCTTTATTGTATCCTTGTTATTATGAGTTGTTTTCTAACATAGGTGCTTTCCTTTTGTCTAAAATCCATTTGCCAAAATTATAGTGTGTATTAAATAAGAATAGGCTGGATAAATCAGTAGTTTCAGGCTGCACTTTACTGACATCTTTGAAAATAGCCTTATTCATTGCTGTGTGTTGTAGATCTACTAATGATATTTAGCTGTTGTAATAAACTCATAATTAAAAGAGGCAAAAAAAATAAGAGTTCCCCCTTTTTTTTCCAGCGGTTGTGGAATTTGTCATATTATATAGTGGGAAATGATGAAAGCTGTAGCTCTGAAGATGATCTATGAACAATTCCACTGTTCCTCCAGTTATGGTCCACATTAGGGCTGAGATCTTGGCTAACTTAACAGTGAGGTAAAAGTAAGGGGAGTTTACTTTAATTGGTGGCTGTTTATTGCTGTTTCTATAGCATTTAAGATAACTTTGCCAATTTGAACATTTTTCAAGATATTTCTTCAATCATCTCTTCATATATTGTCAGCTTTTAATGCAAAGCACACCAACAAAGGTGTTGCTGAAAACTTCTGCACATGAAGTTTATGGCAGCTTTCTGACAAAGCAGTAAAATCTGGATGCCTGCCAGATTCTCCTCCTGCAAAATTTTGCAAGCATTTTTGAAATTTGCCAACAAAAATAATCCTCACTTCCCTCACCTTTCATCCAAACCAAACACACCATCATTTCTTGTGGCGTAATGGTGTAAATCATGTCACTTATGTTCTGGAACAATGGCAATTGCTCTGCTTTCATGAAAGAAGGGTTTTGACATGGCCTTAGATGCTGAGCACAGTCTGAGGGCTGTTTTTAGTGAAGGTAAAAGAACTTGTTTTGCAGGTTGCTCTTCCTTTTTGGTCTATCTATCTATCTATCTATCTATCTATCTATCTGTCTGTCTGTCTGTCTGTCTGTCAGCCAAATTTATTGTCTGTTATACCTTTTTTTGCATATGCACAAATGTATACACATTGATGTGATATCCAAGGTAACTTGCTTTTAGTTGTTGTTCACTGCAGACTTTCCAGGCTGAAGTGGAGCACAGCCCTCCAGTCCTCCTGCACTGGCTCTGTGGAGCTCTTGTTGCAACATTAATGTTCATCAAAGGCTCACTCCTCTTATGAAAGGAATTCATTGTTTCTGGCAGCATGTTTGGCTCACCTCTCTGACAAGAAGTTCTCATTAGAACCGGCCAGGCTTTCCAGTCCCTTGAGTCTCACTTTATCTCATCACTTCTATCTGTGGTGTGGTTTGCGGGTTAGCAGTTTACAGCACCTTCTTCCCCGACGTGGTACTTCCCCTGAAACGCCATGTTTGCCTCTCAGTGGAGGGTGCAATCTGCTCCCATCACACACACGATGAAACACTACACCCCTGAGATAAGAATGTGTTTTTTTCATAATTCACATCATTTTGTCAGGAGTTTGGTGCAGGAAAACACTGCGATGCATTATTGAACAGAGCTTTACGGCCTCCGGGATTCTGTTTCTCCTGGTCTCCACAAAAGTGGAATTAGAGATATTTAACTTGGCGTAAGAAGCGCCTCCCTTCAGCATTGGGTAACATATTTGCTTGCTTGCTTGCTTCAAAGGCCAAGAAAGGAGGACTAAGAGGAGGGCCTTCAAAGGACAAGCAAAAAACAAACAAGATTTACTGTTATTCAGAATTAGTGATGCTCTGTGTTCCCAGTGCTGCTTATACCCCCCACCCCTCTAAACTGGCTCCCTGAAAGGCTCTTCATGGGGACCTTTCATCCAAACCCAGGAAGATACCACAGCAAGGTGTGGTAGTAAAGTTGGCAGCCTGTTCACAGAGCACCTAGAGTGATGAGTCACGGCTCGGGAGAGGTCCCATTTCAGCTGCTGCTAGTGGGTGAGTTTCCCAACATCAGGTCACCCCCCAATGCACTTTCAGTGGACTCAACACCTGCATTTGATCTCATTTCCTTCATATCTTTTCACTGACAAGGTAACTTGACTAGTTTGTAATACTGGTTTGCAAATACTCGTGCTCACTCATTCACGGTGGTCCAGAGGCACCGGTTGAACATCACAGGGCAAGAAACACATTGACACGCTATGGACCAAAAATAAGTACACGTGATTACAAACCAGGACTTATTACCAGGCTGATTCTATTAAATAATACAAAACAATCCTTGCACGGGGCCCTTACTGAAACAAGTTGGCTTCAACCCCCACGTCTAGTGTTTGGTGTCTGCTGGGTGTTTGCAGGTCTCATTCAAGATATAGTCCATTTAATTAAATGTTTCATAACTGCTTGTGCTGGAATGTCTATCACTCAAAAACAAGAATGTGTTGTCAGGGATATGTTATATATGAATAAGCATTTATGTAAATGCACAGCTGTGGGATGAAGCACGGGATGCTAAAAGTGGTTGTTTCATCAGAGAAGTTTTCATAACAGCAATATTTTGTTCTGCAGAGGAATAATGGGGAGCTGAATAGGCACAGGTTTTCCCATCGCCTCCAGCTGTTCCCTCACTTCCACTGTGTGAAATCCCTGCCTGACGTGATCGGCGCAGGTATGAACACGTGTGCTGAAAACAAATACATTCATTAATGCAAGTTAATACATCTGCAGCTCTTAACGCCTGGCAATTATTGCCCGCCGTATTATAAAATGATCCTGTTTATTTCACGTCCAAGGAAACCAGAACAAACCAGTCGCTGCTGGCATCCCATAACTTGCCTTGGGTGATGTGTGATGGAAAGTGGGCCATGTTAATAATCTAGAGGGCCAGTGCCGAATACCCCTCCTGACGCACAATTATGGCAGCTATTAGACGGCTTCTTCATGCGGGAGAGGTGGTTCCAGTGGAAATGGCACAATAACAAAGTACTTAATTAGACAATAACGACTGCTGGCTTGCGTGCTGATTCTCACATTGACCCCACCCACCTGGCAGCACAAAGGCCAGTGGGGGGGTTGATGTGGTAATGGTGCTGGGTGTCCCTCCCTATGGAAAAGGTGCACTTCTGTCCTTCCAGGAACCACGGCCAAGTGTGCACACATTAAAAGAAGACATTTTTGCCATCTTAATACGATCAATATGGACATCAAATAGGATAGGGTAGGATTTTATTGATCCCTGCAAGGGAAATAATGACAAAGCAAATAAATTTGAGTAATAAATACAGTCTAATCCTTGATGGCTGACATTATGGAGGCAGGTGGTTGTTGACAAGAAGGAGCCAAAAGTGCTCCTAGGTCTGAAAGAGCTCATAGTGATCATTTAGAGGATGTGAGGCAACGTCCATGATGGGCTGTAGCTTCCTCCTCATCCTGACCTGCACCATGGCCTCCACCGAATCAGAGCTCTGATCCCACGATGATATTGTTGAGTCTGCACCTCTGACCAAACGACAGACCTTGGATCTGTTTCCAGCAAAGACAGTGAAAATAAATTCTCTTTTTAATATAAATAAAGCAAGCCGATTAATTATTTTGCGAGGCCTCTCGCCTTGCCCTGGCCTGTCTTTTCGTGAGGTCGAAAAGCTGTTACTTTCAAAAGAACCTCCTGGCTTTGTTGTTATGTGAACTTGTCCTGTGAAAGGCATAGATTTTCTCATAAACATCACTTCGGGCGACACCGCTGAGTAGGTGACGCATTCCATATGGGTAATCATGACTGGACTCGAAAACGTTTTTTTTTTTTTTTCAGCGAAAATCAGAAAAGCCCCTTTGATCTGTAAAGAACCTCTCTCACCCTGTGTCTGGAATACTTTTAATTGTTACAAAGTTCAAATACAAAATTCTCTTCTGTTTTTTTTCCAGCTCCCTCATCTCGCAGCTTCTCAGAAAGTGCTGTGTCCAAAAAGAAAAGGTATCTTCAAATGTCAACTGTCTGTTAAGCACAATTTATATTTAAATATATTGTTTCCTCAAAACAATAAAGATGCAACCAATCCGGACAGAGCATAGAGAACAAATTTCAGCCCTTCTGCTTACGTGTGTTTGCCTGTACAGCTTGAGTATTAAAATGGATGGTTAGAAATAGTGTGTGCATTTAAATTAATTTCAGACCCATCTGAGAATATGTATAAAATGAGGTATGTTTTGTGTGCTGCAAGCTGCCTGGGGATGTAGTGCTGGCACCCTGACTCTGGGCATATAAAAGCTTTTTTTCCCTTCCCTGCCGGGTGACGCTGTGCATACATCGCTCTAGCCCGTTGCCACGGAAACCCACTGTTTACACAATGAGGCAATTGTCAGGAGAGAACCTGTGTCTGGAATAATAAATGCACTTAGATTTTTCTTCTATCCCCTTCTCCTTGGAGATATTTAATTATTTTGCCATAGCTGAAGCAATTATTTCTCACATTCCAGTATATCAAATGTTTGCCTTTTATTTCTGGTGATGTTGCACATTCAGCCATCTATTGATATTTTTTCTCTACTACAAAAGCACAGCATTTCCAAAACAACTTGTCATTTTACTGGAGGGTACCTTCTATTTCAGATTATTTCAGCTTTCCGGGCCCAGGAACTGCACCCCGATTCACCACAATGTGTACAGGTGCCTAATGGGACCCTGCAAGTGCTGTTATTACCCGTGTTCATGCACTTACCTTGAACTGCTACAGTTAAAAATGACTCTGCAGTTTGCAATTCAAATGCTCTAAAGTCATGGGAGACAGAAGCATCAGTTAAGAAATGCATTTTTATTGTGTTTTTGTAGAGCTGCTGCTTTGCACCCAAAGGACCCAGGTTCAGATTCCACCTCCTGCTGCAGAGAACTTGCACTGAATTCATGCAGTGAAAATTACCCCGCTGTATAAATGCGCAAATAATTGTAAGTACCTTAACATTTTAAGTCACTTTGGAGAAAGTGTCAGCTAAATGTAAATATATTACTGTTTATCCTGCTCCAACATGCATAGAAGATACAAGCTGACCTTTGCTGTCTAGCTTAAATACTCAGTGATTTTCAGAGGCAATGGGTGCCATGTTCTACAGTCATAGGACAGTTTTTATGCTGTATCTGTTATAAGTATGTGTTTCTTCTATACAAAACATCAGGTATCCCCTGACATACGGGTTTTTGCATATGTGAGTGAAATCATTTACTTATAAATAGAGTTATAAGGTTGATTTTTTGTGTAACAAGAGCTGATCACAGTGAGCACCATAGTTTAGAGTGGGTGTGGATCTGTCACAGATTATTTAGATTAGTTACGTCTGTTCGGTTCCATGCCACGAGTATAATTTGGTCCTGACTGGACATATGCGTGTGTGTATCCATGAATGGGTGTGTAAGTGACGGTAAGTGACGCTCTGCTTGGGAGAGCAGCCCAAGTGTTTGCAATCTTCAGAGTTCAGTAGAGGTTGTTTTGAAAACATGCTGCCTGTCTCTCGGAACCATTTTTATTGTTTGTTTGCTTTCTATTAACCATTCGCTGGTGGTGCCGCCACTGCTTTCTGTCTGCAGTTACTTCATTTCAAATTGTGCTCTGTCATTCTCATGGGGCCTCCTGTAGTCTCATCTCAGTTTATCTACTGTATCTATATTATCATTATTAGACTGCTGTATATTATTGATGGAAGGAAATTTCTTTTTTATATAAATGCTATTTAATTTAGATTTTGATGGGTCTTGGTGTGACTTGAGCAAAGTGAGGGGTTAATTCTGTTGGCTCAGGAATGCTTACCAATTTCTCCCATTGAAATTAATCATAAATACATCCCTGACTCACAAGATTTCACCTTATTAACTGAATTCCAAGCTCCACCGGTCTCTCTGGTTGAGTAGAATATATCATGTACTGAACAGAAAGGTTATAATAACCCTTATTAAGATGTCAGTAGTGTCTTTGATATTGAAAGTTGAATATCCTGTTAGGAACAAACATTTTTCAACATGTGCGGCGCGTGTTGATTGATGTTGATGTGTAGCTGCAGTTGCTTTGCTGTTGGGGACAGAAGCACCTGTAAATTTTCAAGACTAACCAGTCCTTACCTGGCAGCAGTGTGAAACACCTTGCCCACTGTAACATTTTCTAGGGCATCTTATTCGTGCAAAAGTAAACACAAACCCCATTTCCGGAAAAGTTGGGACATTTTGTAAAATGCAGTAAAAACAAGAATCTTTGATTTCTTAATTCTCTTAAACGTTTATTTAACTGATAAAAATACAAAGAAAAGTTTTCCAATGTTTTCACTGACCAACTTAATTGTTTTTTGTAAATATAAACAAATTTAGAATTTGATACCTGCAACACACTCAAAAAAAGTTGGGACAGAGGCATGTTTACCACTGTGTTACATTACCTTTCCTTTTAATTACACTTTTTAATCGTTTGGGAACTGAGGATACTAATTGTTGCAGTGTTGCAAGTGGAATTTTTGCCCATTCTTGCTTGATACAAGACTTTAGCTGCTCAGCAGTCTGTGGTTGCTGTCGTCTGATTCTCTTCATGATGCACCATACATTTTCAACAGGAGACAGATCTGGACTGCAGGCAGGCCGTTCAAGCACACGTACTCTGTGTGTACGAAGTCACGCTGTTGTAGCACGTGCAGAATGAAGCCTGGCATTATCTTGCTCAAAAAACCACGGACTTTCCAGGAAAAGATGTCGCCTCGATGGCAGCATATGTCTCTCTAAAATCCCAATATATGCCTCCGTGTCAATGGTACCTTCACACATGTGCAAGTCACCCGTGCTGTGGACACTGATGCACCCCCACACCATGAAAAATGTTGGCTTTTGCACCTTGTGCTGATAACGGTCTGGATGGTCCCTTTTGTCTTTGACGTTCATTTTTCCCAAAAACAAGCTGAAACATGGACTCATCTGACCACACGTTTCCACTGTCTTTTGGGCCATCTGAGATGAGCTCGGACCCAGAGAACTTGGCAGCGTTTCTGAATAGAATTTATATATGACTTTCTCCTTGCGTAATAGAGTTTCAGGTTGCATTTCCTGATGTAGTGGCGTGCTGTGTTAAGTGACAACGGTTTTCTGAAGTACTCCCAAGCCCACGTGGCTATATTTATGACAGCAGTAGATGGTTTCTCATGCAATGCCGTCTGAGGGCTCGAAGGTCCTGCACGTTCAACAGTAGTTTCTGGCCTTGCCCTACACTGAGATTGCGATTTCTCTGGATTCCCTGAATCTTTTCACAATATTATGTACGGTACATGGTGAAAGACCTAAATTCTTTGCAGTCTTGCATTGAGAAATGTTCTTTTTGAACTGTTTGACAATTCTCTCACGAAATTTGGCGCAAAGTGGTGAGCCACGACCCATCTTTGCTTGCAAAGACTGAGCCTTTGGTGGATGCTCCTTTTATACCCAATCATGATACGCTCACCTGTTACCAATTCACCTGCTTATTGTGGAATGTTTCAAAATGGTGTAACTTGAATATTCTATGAACTTTTCACGCTTATTTTGCCTCTGTCCCAACTTTTTTTGAGTGTGTTGCAGGCATCAAATTCAAAATTCGTTTATATTTAGGAAATACAATCAAATTGGTCAGCCAAAACATTAAAAGTCATTTCTTTGTACTTTTGTCAGTTAAATAAAAAGTTCAAGAGAATTAACAAATCACAGATTCTTGTTTTTATTGCATTTTACAAAATGTCCCAACTTCTCTGGAAATGGGGTTTGTACAGCTTAACCTCACCAACTGCATCTGACATCACGGTCCATTGTGTGGAACCACCAGGGAAGCAAGGGGAATGAAGACACCTTTAAACAGTCCTTCAGACCCTCAGCTCTTAATGACATGTCTATGATGTCTTCATCTGAACAGCATGACTTGGGAATGTAGGAAGAAACTGGAGCAGCAAACTGAAACTAATAGGGGGAACATATTCATTTCACAGAAACAAAAGTGGAGCTGGATCTCAACTGTCAACCCTTGAACTGTCAACCACACTACTGTGATTATAAACCAATATACATTCAATGGCCACTCTGTTAGGCACAACTAGCTAGTACTATATGGGGTAGGATCCATTTTTGCCTTCACACCACGATGGTTTCAGAAACATGATTCCTGACATTTTCCACCAGGTTCTTGGCCCACCCTGCTCGACATTTTTACATTAGAACTTTGTCTTCTCGTTCTATGTTTAAAGGGGATTAATCTGGCATGATGTTCTGCTGCTCTGCTGGCCCATCGAACTTCATGCTTCGACACGTTGTGTGTTCAGAGATGCCTGTCTGCACACCCCGTTGTATTTGTGCTTGTGGCCATCCTATTAGCTTCAGCAAATATTCATTTTTAGGGATCAATCGAGGCTCTTCTGTGTACTGCAGTTCAGCCAGTTTGGTTCTGCTCTACTTCACAGCAGCTACAATAAGTTTTACATAAGAAAAATGTCACTTTTTTGACATGCTACAAAATCAGGTTCGACAGTTTTAATGCTGTTTACAAATTTGGAATGACAATCTCATTTTACCAAGGCAGTGTCTTTACAATGTATATGCTGCCCCAGGAGTGCAGCTGTTTCCCATTTTCCTATGAACATTTTTGGGAAGTGATGTGGAGCCTTTGGAGCAAATAATTCATCATCTTCACCTTTTTACTGAAAGGCTACAGGGAGAAATATTTATGCTACCACTCCATTTTCATAGCTGGCTTGTGTCTAATAATTCCTATACCTCTGTAAGATGAATCCGAACACGGATGGTGAAAATCTATCCATCTTTTTTTTTTAACAGAAATCCGTAGAGTAAATCGTACAGTTAGCTACTTGTTAAGCAAGTTTAAAAAGTTCTACATAGCCCTGCACATTAGACATTCGTTCCCTTGATACAGTATACAAATGTTTTTGTGCCACATACTGTGGTGTGAAAAGGCTGTGTCCCGTTTTGATTTTCTGTGTTTTTGTAGCTTTCTGACACTGAAATTTAATCAGATGTTTTTTCTAGTTCTAGAAGAAAATATACGGAGCTGGAGAAAAAGAAGATCGGGCACCAGCGTTGTTTGTATGTCACTTCCTTGGGGGTAAGTTAATAAAAGGTACAGTAATAGGTCAGCAAAAGTAGCAGTCAATAATGCCACCTTTAGCTGCAAAGACCGCAACTAAGTAGTGGGGAGTAGTGTTGAACAGAAACACGTCCATGAAATAATGATAAAATCCCCACAAATCCTTCCAGTTCCACTTATGCCATGTCTCGCAACTTGCTGCCTCATCTCCACCTTTCCTGTGGCAGCATATCATCCCTGGACCACAATGCTAGTGCCATCATGTTTGACTGTTGGTAGAAGGTTCTTACCGCAAAATGCTGCATTTGGTTTTTGTCAGATGTAATGGGGTCCCTATTGACCACAAAGTTTTTCTTCTGATTCTTGCAGAACATACTTCCAGAAGTCTTGAGAGACATTTAGGTGCTTTTTGTCCAACTGTTGACAAGCTTTTGTGTTTGTTTTTTGTGTCAAAGGTATGCCAGATGTGCGATAATGTTACTGAGGTTAGGAGCAGTCATATCTATTGGAATTACTGTTGTATTACAAGTCACGTGTGGAACACCAGTACAGGAGAATCAGCTAAACCACCAATCCTTGGTGTCTGCTCTGTTTCCTTGAAAACTCTTCTCCCATCAAAAGTAAAATTACCTCCATTAGAACCTAACATTATTCTGAGAGATCAAATTGAGTTTTTAAATAAATCCTATTGTTTCTGGTCACTATTAATGCAACAAAAACTGCCGGATTCTTCAAAGCAATGATACAGGAGAATAATAAATGAAATTGTAACTCCATGAATCCACGAGTCCGCAGATTTCTCTTTCAAGGGATGAACAAGAAAATCCAAACCAGTGTCTAGACTGCAGCAATGGTCAGTGGTCATTGTGATGCCGATATCACCCTGTGAAATCTAGGTTATGACCCAAATGTAGCTGGTGTGCAGCTCTTGCTCTCAGCCAGACTTGCTTATGATGACTTGCTTCTGTACCAAATCTTTCCTTCTGCACTGTGTCTCAGAGAATCTCTCTCTTGATCTGTGAAGCAACCAAATTTATTAACCTCCGTGCAAAGAATGCAGTGCAGTCACAAGCCAGAACTCCTGTGTTAACCTCACTTGTTGTCTCTCCAGAAATACATTTTCCACATTCTGAGAATAAAAATTTAAAAAAAGCAAATAAATTAAAACACGGGAGGATTTGTGTGAAATTAACCATATAAAATAAAACCTGATGCAATTATCTTCTCCAACAAGGAAATTACATTAAAAAAAAACTTATGTCACCTTTTCTGTCTTAGGCTCTGTTCACTCACAACTGAACCTGACAGAAAGATCTGATCAAATTCAGCGTCAGAAAGCTGCAAAAATAGACGGAATGGGAAAGGGGCCAAAAACTTTTTCACAGCCATGTATGTACTGTACTTCACTCATCACACTTAATTCGCCAGAATCCCTCTGGGTATTGAAACACACCCCACCTGGTCTCCCCGGTAGAGCCACAGCACTATTGGCTTCCATCCCATCCGCCATATAATGTTTCTTCTCCTGTGTGCACAGGGTTGATCTTTTAACAGCTTTGATGGGAACACAGTGAGTCTTGAAGGTGTAGAAAGATTAGCCCTGTGATTTATTGTCTTCGCCATTTCATTAATGTGACATTTTTATATTGTCTTTGCCATTTAAGAGTTGAATTTGACCACAGAGAACTGCTGGATCAAGCTGATTCTTCATATGTTCCTCGAGAATCTGCATTTAAAAGTAATATTAAACTATTTCTTTGTTAACTCCAGTTCTTTAGTGTTTGTCATTGACATTGTCTCAAACAACCCCAGTTATTGACCAAACGAAGCCTTATAGTTTCTCCTGGACCGTGGGGCACAGCACAGTGAACAGACAGCATGACGACGCAGGAAAACACAGATGAACTGAAGTAAAATGCACGTCAGTAAATAAATGAATATATAGAGATAAATAAATACATAAGATGTTGTTGAGTAGGTCAATAAGTAGACAAGAAAAAAGGATTATTACAAAGTCATTAGTGATGGTGGTAATGGTACAGTGGTGGTCAGTGGAGAATGAAAGAATGAATAATAAAAAATGCAATAGCAAAAAATAATACAAATAAATAAGATTAAAGGTAAAAATTGATTTGTGAAAGGTAAATACATTTTACAGATAAACAATAAATACAAAAATACACAACTACACAGACACACACAAGCATAAACAGAACATACAAGTACACACACGGTGGGTGCTGGTGGTTGTGGTGATCAGTCCCTCTCCTGCCCAGGATTCAGCGCCCTGGCAGTCTGCGGGAAGAAGCTGTTTGTGAGCCTGGTGTTATTGACCTGTGAGCTGTGACAGTATCTTCCAGGTGGCAGAAGCAGACTGGTCGTAAGGGTGCATGGTGATGTTGTGATCTTTCCTGACACGCCATTTGTTGTAGGTGATCTGGATGGTGGGTAGTGAGGTCCTGGTGATGGACTGGGCAGTCTTTGCTACCCCCTGCAGAACTCCCCAGCCAGAGGCAGTGCAGTTCCCACACCAGACCGAGACACAGGAGGTCAGGATGCTCTCTGTGGCACGTCTGTAGATGCTGGGGAAGATGTAGGTGGAAGTCCAGCTCTTTTCAGTCTCAGGAAATGGAGATGCTGTTGCAGCTTTGTTCACTAGGTGGGTTATGTTGTTGGACCAGGAGAGGTTCTTGATGATGTGCTCTCCTAGGAACTTGAAGCTCCTCTGCTGCATCCACAGTGAGTGTGAGCAGCTTGAATTCCTTTCATTGTCTTGATTTCTTGAAAGGCATGCTAACTTTCAGTTGTAGGAACAAGAAAAGGACATGCATATATTTGATGCACTAGCCTATTTGAAACTAAAGCCAAAACCTTTACTTAAATTTGTATGTGTGCTACGTTAATTACAGTAAGATTAATTTAAAACAGACACTCATTATCACAAAGCCCTTATCCTAAGGCAGAGGGTGAGTAGTCCAGAGTCTGCTCCAGAAGAGTTTGCCAGACTGGCTACACCCCAGACAGGGCTCTACATACTGTTTGGCTTTGCTGGTTTTTTAGCTCAGGGTTTCCAAAAGTCGCAGTGACGCATTACGAAATGCTAAGAAAATATTTTTTAAATCGCAGCTAATCTGTAGTGTGTCCTCGGGGTATTCATCATAAAGTTATTATGTCGGGTATGACAAACTGGGGGAAATGCACGGTTTGACTGAGTGACCTTGTCTAGCGGTTCAGTTAAGCGACTTGATCTTGAAAAAGACGTGGGCCCGCCGAAAGACCAAATGTTTAAAAAACACAGCATTAAAAACAGTTTATGCTTGTTTTCCATCCCTTGATTGTTTATATACAGCTACTTTTGCGAGGCCAGCTCCAGTGGAGGCCATGTGCAGCCCCCAGGGCTTCCAGGGCCTACACACTGACATCTGCTTCTCATTTAGGCCCGGCTGACTCCCGCTACCCCGAAAGGGGATGATGGCTATTAAAACCGGCTGGGGTGCTACAGAACAGAGGAAAGCTCCAGCAGATTTGCTGTGAGCGTGACGCGAGTAACGTGAGTAACGGTGAGTCAGTTTGAGTATTAATTAATGACAAATATATATATATATAGTCTCTAACCTCATCACTCGCAGGATGAGCAATCTATATTATAGGACGTCAACATCAAAAATTGTATTTCAAATACAACAGTGAGTGGCATCTTCCAGTCTTCAATTTCTGTTTAAAATGACCCTCTTGTGGAGGAAGTGAGCAACCCTGCAACTGCTGCAGAGTGTCTCAAGCTTAATTTTGAAAGAAATGATCTGTATTTACTGCCAGCAGTGTCTTAATAAAAGGAAGTGGCAACCAGAAAATGCTGGTTAAACGTGGCAACAATGTTAACTGCTTGCCTTGCTACCACACTGAAAGTACTAGAGTAAAGTGCCATCTCTGATATCAGCCTATTATAAATCCCTAAGAAACACTTAACATGCTGTTTTATGTCTCCCACTCAGTGTTTTTATATGGGAAAACATTGTTGACCGTTTATATTCACTTGGCACAGAATTTACAATAAACAAAGACATCGAGTAACGTGCTCATGGGGAAACGCAGTTTTGGCTCAGCACAGTTTAAAGTTAAAAACAAGGTAAAGGAGGAGAGGCACAAAATAACTGAAACTGAGCTCTTCTGAGTTCTTTGTCCAAAAGAATAAACTTAGTTTACATTGACAAACCAGTTGGCGGCTGAGAGACTTCCAGAGTAGGTCCCTTCCTAACGTTGTAAAACTTTACCTAAATGCACATTAAACATTCTGTCCTCCTGTTCCCAGTCTCACCATGTTACTCATATTAGCATTATTATCATGTAGTGTTTTAATATATAACAACATTCTTAATAAAAAACGCTTCAGTAACGTCTGCTACGGGAGAGAATGTGTTCTGTGTTATTTGCTGCGCCTTTCGAAGCACAAGAAGCTACTTGGCTACGCATGTTAAACAAACAAGGCAGGATTGTGGCTTCTGACCACAATATCATGTTTCCTTAAAAAATTTGCATGGTGGGTCTGATAGTGTCTTTGGCCAGCGGTTCTGCTGCCAGCTGAGAGTGGTTACTGCCAGCTGCGGGTCAGTTACTGCTCATAGACATCACACAGGAGCATTAACTTTATACATTATAGACCTTTTAAATTATATTTCCCAAGGCTGCTTGCCCCTTTTTTGACATGTTTGGTCAGTATTCATACAGAGCGGGACCATCAAAAGTTAAAGTCCCATTTTAACGCTTAGATTACATCAGGCTCATTTCTTGTGGACAGTGCAGTGCTTCGTCCTGTTTTGTGAGCAACGCGGAGATGGAACCGCTGTGCACTGAATTGCCTGTTTATTAGGTACACCTCCCCCGCACATATTGTACCTTCTAAGTCACATGTCTAGTAACTGCGGTGTGGGGTATGAATCAGCAGAGCAGCGTTTCTAGCATCGCTTACTGTTCAGTTGAGTGTTGGAATGGGCGAAGCGAGTGACCTTTGTGACTTTGAACGTGGCACGATAGTTGATGCCGATTCTAACATCTCCCAAATGGTTGCTGTCCTGGGCTTTTCCTGCACAGCTGTTTCAAGGGTTTACTGAGAATGGTGGGGAAAAAACAAAAAAGTACCAGTGATCAGTGATCCTGTGGATGGAAACAGCTTGTGGATCAGAGGAGTCAAAGGAGAATGGCAAAAATTGTGCAGCGGGGAGACAGAAAACAACCAAGTCCACGCTCAGATAGACACTTCCAGCATGATAATGTGCTATTTGGTTCTAGGAACATGATCGTTTGTTGTCATTCCTTCAGTGACCCGAACACTTCCCATCTCAACCCTGTCGAGCAGCTTTCTACATAGTACAACATTCCAGAAGACATGCGGTTCCGAAGGAGGAGCATCACGCCACTGAATAAGAGTACCTAATAAATTGGCAACTCAGTGTACACGGCCATACAGAACAACACTTGTTTTCTCAATAAGGAAGGAGGCATTAAATAGACATGTGACTGCTTTCATTCTTCTCCCTTCCATGGTAATGACCTGTGAGGCCACAAGGGTCTCCAGCAGATTGACCAAAGGTCACATGTGAGTTCCAGACAAGTGTGTTGCGGATCATCGCTGTGGAAATTTCCACCGAAAGCACATTCTTCAGAAGAACAAAACCAGAGCTTCAAGTTAAAAGTGCCGCTTTCAAACGTGCTGAGTGATTGGAAAGTGACCTCAGGAGCAGGATGGCGGGTGACCCCGACCGGGCTCGAACACCGGAATGTGCTTTGCTTCGAGGCATCAATCCGTCTGTGCTTGTAGTTCAACCTACCCCTGGGGGCACCACAGAACCTGGATTTTGTTGTCACGAAGACTGCAGTGTGCAGTGACCTCCCAGGAAACCTGTGCAGAGGATAGCAGAAGAAGAGCTAAACCAGAGGCTAGAGTTCATCCACCAACAAGATGTTGCAGGTCCTCATTGTCCTCCTGTGTGTTGGCCCAGAAATGCTCGGAGCCCCAACCCTCAAGTTGAGTCTTTCGCCAGCTGTGGCTAATCTCTCTGATCTTCTGATGGAACACAAACATCACCTGGTCTTCATGAGAGGCAGCGTGAACAAGGTGTGTGAGGGAAGGAGCCAGACACAGCCGCCACAAGGAGGTGCACGCACAAGTCAAGGCATTCGCCTCTCTTTAAGACCCATCAAAAACGTAAATAACCGCACACGTCGAGCAGAACATTCCGGAGAATTCTGCCTGCAATAGCATAAAATTGTTTCTTAATGGACAGCATTTTATTGACCAAGAATTAATTAAAATCCTGCTGTCAGAAGAATCGAGTTAATTCAGGATTCAGACGTTTGAAGCAACGTTGCAAATGTTTAGTACACACAAAAAGTGATGTATGTGCTGTCTGAACAGCCATACTCTACTTTTGTTTGAGCCAAAAATAAATATGTAAGTGTTTAGGGAACATTAAGCGTCACGCAAATAAAGCAACTGGCATTGAAAGACGTGCTGCGGCGGCAAAAAATATGGCACAACGTAAAGATTCCTTTCACTTCTTGTTTATCTTTCCTTGAATTTGTCTTTCAGAACATATGGTTTGCAGGCTACTTAGGATGGAAGATTACGCCTTATTTGCCAGTATTTATGTCCCGCTGCAACCGTCCGTAACAATCTTGGGTTTATGGACGTAAAGAAAAATGGCGGCTGCCCGGGGTGGGGTACGAAGGCCCTAAGGCTACGCCTGAGCTGCGGCGTTCGGCGGGTCTGAAACGATGGCGGTCAAATTTTTACAACAGCACGAGAGGCACGACGTGGTATTTTGTACCTTTCCGCCTGCCTTCGTTCCGTGACACCGAATAAATATATGCGCATAAACACGTCGGAACGAGGTGATTAATAAAACATTTGGCAGGGGATACAGTACAGCCTGGGAAAGTGAGAAGGCGCCGAAGGTCGCGGACTAAACATTCAGTGCCAGTGGAAAGCCCAGTGCGACTTTCCCAGAGACGGAAAGAATACAATAAACCTATTGTCCTCATTTATTCTTTTCACTACATTATTCAAATGAAGGGCCCGTCTTCAGTTTGGACAGCTGCCGGTGCTTGGACCCCCGCCCCCCTCCGAGGGGTGTATTTTTCTCCCTCTCCTTTTCTCCTCTACTTTTTATAGCTGTTATATCTATAGACTTACTTTATATTTGATTTATCCGCGTGGTTTTCACTGCTGGTTCAGGAAGGAACGAAGCGCCACCGAGTTGAAAAGCGCTCTATAAAAATAAATAGACCTGAACGTTCCCTTCTACACTCTACATGTTTATTTTGACTAAGAATCCGTTTGGATATATGGGGATGTCACAACATTTGGGATGGTGGCCTATTTTGTCGTCTTACACCCGATCTTTATCGGGAGACCTGCTTCCGTCAGTCTGGCTTGGCGATAATAATTTAGCTCAAACAGCTCGATGGATGTGTGCAAACGCCAGTTGAACTGTTTCATGTGTATATTAGTATTACCCTGGTGCATTAATGAAAAAGACAGTCAGCGGGTGTGGAAAAGGGTTTAGCACATAGTGTTAGAAGTTGAGCGCAGAGTGGGGTTGCCGCCGTGTGTTTCCCCGTCCCGCTCGCCGTCCGGGTCTGTCCTCAAGGAGCCGTGTGAGCACGGCGAGGAGGCGACGCCAGATGGCCACGCTGTGCTGGGCGTCCTCCCCGCCGTCCGTCTCCACGCACTCCTGCACCGCATGCTGCAGCTCCACCTGTAGGGGGAGCCCCGCCCCGGCCCCCAACAGGGTGGGCGAGAACCAGCGCCTGAAGATCTTGTCGCAGATCACCTGGGGAGAGGAGGGGAGCCGGATTGAAACCCGCAGCCCTGGAGCTGTGAGCTGCTCGGTTTAGATTGAAACGTCTCCCACATCCGTCCAGCCAGTTTTTCTTTAGAAAAAAAGCATTCATTTGACACACGTGATGTGATGGTTGGTGTAAAAATTGGTGACATTATGCTGGTTCACATCCCAGTTGTACTTTTTCACCCCCCCACAGTCCTCTCGCCAAACAACAGCTGATGTGTGTGACGTACCTGCAGGTTGCTGTTCACTCTTTTAGTGCCGCACTTGTTTCTCTTCAGGTCGCACTTGGAAACGCAGTCGAAAAAGTTGCAGTCGTCATCGTGGGTGCAGTTCTGCTCTAGGATGTCTCGCATTTTGGGCTCAAAGAAAGCCATGTCTGCATCGATGGCCACAACCTGAGTGAGAGTGAAGACACAAGACAATCGGGAGTGTACCGTAGTAAATCAGCCCCGTTCTGCACATCACTGCTTAATACTTTGAATAGTAACTGAACAGCAGTTTCTATCCATCCATCCATCCATCCATCCATCCTTCCAACCTTCCATCCAACTGCCCACCTCTCCATCCCTCCATCCATCCTTCCATCTAACTGCTAATCTGTCCATCCATCCTTCCATCCAAGTGCCCACCTCTCCATCCATCCATCTAATAAAACCATAATAATAGTTATCACACACACACACACACACACACACAAACACACACACACACACACACTGTATGCAATTTAGAGTGACTGGTAAAAATGAAACACGTCTTTGGACTGTGGGAGGAGACTCACACAAACTGAGCCATGAGGCAGCAGGGCAACCAGCTGACAGATGATTTCATTTGAGAAAATCAACTGGGTCTTGAATGCAGAAATTAGCACATTTCTCAGGCTTGGACATTTTCAGATTCACAAAAATCGATACGTGTTATTTTTAATAGCTGGAACGTTCAGTCGGGCAGCTAAAGCACTGCAGTGTAAACGGGGGATTAGAGCTGGAGCAGCAGTTTGAATCTGCAACCTTCTGACAAAAAGGTGATGGTTTTGAGCGAAATGCCGCCGGTTCCCAGTATCTGATATCACAGCACATTGTTGGTGGCGGTTATTTTTTGGCAGCTGTTTAACTGTTAGGTGTTTTTCTCTCCAGCCCTGGCAGCCACCTGCGGGGACCTGACCCCGAACCCAGGTTCCTGTTTTCTGGTTTATGTTGACAGGTCCTGTGTTCATGTGTGCTGCTCAGGAAAAAGCCTGTTGTCGGATAGGTGCGTAAATAATGTAAAACTCCGTCAGTGAACTCAGTATTTATTATTTCAAAAGCTGCTGTTATGCTTGGCTCCAACTTGTTGAATTAATCCCACCTCTTTTATTGCTTTTCATTTATTTGCTGCAGGAAAATTTGACACGAGTGTGAATGACAGGGACATTTGCTGTGACATTAAGGTCGTACAGTGGCATTTATGTACAACGCTGCACAGTTCCTCTAACAGCGCCGTCTGAATGTTTTGCTGTGATGGGGTTTTGAGCTTCGGGTGACAGGGAAACATCTGGAATATGTCTTAATATCATGCAAAATGATCAAAACGTCTCAGTCCGGTGTGCTTTGCGCCGTGTTTTACACCCTGCGCTTGTCAGCTGTGACACTTTGGGAACTTTAAAGCCAAATTCTGCACAGACTGAATTGGATTCGCACCTGTGTCTGAACGCACAGCCCAGGTACAGGGGACACCGACATTGCATTGCCTATCTGCTCGTGAAACATGCAAAGCCAGTACTGCATGGGGTCGACTTCCACACCTGACTGTCAAAACAAGCTGCTCGGTTTATAAAGATCTTGTAAAATTGACGTTCATCCAGTGCGTGGAATGAACCGCAAATTATTTTTCACAGATCTTTTTTATATGTTTTACAAGTTGCTCCTTTGGTGTCTCCACCAGGTGCTGCTGCAGAACTTTCCAGAACTGGATCACGTGAACAGCCCTGGACAGTTTAATCCTCCTTGGCTTTTGAGCCAACCTGGGCTTCGCTCTCCAGGCCGGTACTAATGATGCTGAACATTAAGTCGATAAACAGACGACACCACAGGAACGGTGGAAAGAATCGTGGGGCTTTTTTTTTTTTTGTTGCAACAAAGAATTCCCTTCAAGCTGTAGGTGAAAAAAAAATTCCTGAAAATTGGCTTTGATGCTGTTCTGAAATTGTTTTTGTTAATAAAAACTTGAAAGTCAGATCAATGCTTTATAAGTCAGATTCCATTAAATTAAATGAAAAAAGGCTTCCGGGGGACTTGAACCGTCAACTTGTAGGTTAGATTCCTGCATCCTTCACTAACTTTTGTGGACAGTTTGTATGCTGCCTACTGAGACTTGAAATTCTCCACTCAAATAAACACAAGATATTTTTCTTCTGAAAGAAGTTCTTATATATACATCAGTTTAACTCTGTTTTCCTCAAGATACAATCCCAGGCCACTTTGTTAGGTACACCTACCGGTTTGACTGTGTTAAAATGGGCAAATTGTGATGTGTGTAACTTTGAGTCCACTGGATCCAGCATCTCACACATGACCACCCTACTGGGATTTTGTACATTACAGGGTCATTATAGGGTTAGGGTTAGGGTTAGCTAACCCTAAGCAAACTCTAACCCTCGCCCTAATCCTCATCTTAATCCTAACCCTCACCCTCATCCTAACCCTATCCTATTCAGGATTCGCTCTACACCAGCGCTGCTACTGACTATGTATTTTGGATTTAGGGAAGCTGTTCCTGGCTGGGATGACTGCGGGTTTAATATTTGAAGACCATGGATTGGAAGAGTGCAACTAAAGAAGCTGTTCAGTGGAAGTTAGGTTTGGGACATTAAGTCTAGTGAGGGAAAAGAAGCTGTCAAAATAAGTATCTGTCAGAAGATGCTGTGACAGAAGGCGTCTTAGAGATTAGAAGCATTGAGCCTGAAACACAGATCCAAGTGGCACCAATGACTCACAGTCAAGCACAGCCACTTGTCCAACCTTCTGTAGATCTAAGTCCTGGGTTGACCCAGGAGTGGAAGAAGGTTGAGAGTCCAGGACTCATCCAGAGGAGGTCCAATGTTTCCTGACCTGGTGTGTGGAAACCATACCCCAGTACTGTTTTGGGACAGCACCTCTGTCACCTTCCGCATCAGGATTGGAGAGAGTATAGAGGTCTTACCATAGTCTCTGAGGCTCCTAAAATGTCTCAGCCTCACCTGAGGGCTCCAACTTTCTACCTAATGTTTCAACCAACTTTTCTGCCCTAGAAAGCATCATGATCCATGTTCCTTTGTTCCATGTTCCTCCAATCCTGTCCCTCCCTCTGTTCTGTTCTGTTGAGTGTGTCCCATCTCCTGGATCCACTCCCCCCCCCCCCCCCCCCCCCCC
>UFQX01000674.1:243005-283739 GCA_900497675.1 Arapaima gigas
GGGGGGGGGGGGGGGGGGTAAAACGCTACACTAGCAGTATTGGAAACAAAACAGGATTTTTAATTTGCAATACTATTTGAGAGCTGACCTGTTTCCTTCGGTGTCTCAGTTCCGTCAAATATTTGAGAGCATTTTTTCTCATATCTTGCCCACCAGGGCAACGAGGAAGAACCTTCTACGCATGTAAATCGTGGGCTATATGAATATAATCTTTTCTGTAACAATATTGTCGCTTACAGTCTGCAGCTGCTGCAAGATTATGGGGTGAGAATTCTATTCATGGGGGAATATAAATCACAGTCCACATATCTTTAGTTCCTGTTTACCGTGTGACTTTACTTTCTGTCGCTGGCATATTTTTCCGGGAGGTTCCCGCAGCTGTCCTCCTTTCACAGTCGAAAATGGGGCAGCAAAGCGCCTCAGACTGGGGGTCGGGGACATTGAATCTGTTCCAGACGGACTCGCACAGTTTGCCCATTGTCACGGAGCGCAGCAGGGAGACCCCGTTTGGAGCCTCTTGCTCTTATCGAGTTTTTCCAGCCAAATTTCCTCTTCACCACTTTCCTGTCAGGCCAACCTGCTCCCGCTTTTGTTTTCCACCCTTCTGCCGGCTTCAGGAAACCCTTTCATTGTAAGACTTCCCGGGATTTCCTTGCGCCGCCTCTGTCCATTAACCAGAGATTCCAGTTTCATTCGTTTTGCGCATTTATGAATCGGACGCATTTGCCTGCTGACGTCTCGTTGCAAACTCACTCCGTGAAGAACTTTATTTGTTTTTGCTCCCTTGAAGTGGATTTTATGAAATGATAATAGGAAAAGGAAGAACTGGAGGCGATAAAATGCGCGCTGATTTAATTTCAAACAACATTCTCGTAATTTCACGCAAGCGTCCGTTCCGGAAAAGATAACGTTTTTTTTGCGTTTTACGGCTTTACTGCGGTTTTAGTTTGGAGGACAGTGAGATGGTCCCCACTTGACTGGTTTGGTTCAGGCTGTTTCAGGGCTTGAATAGTGAGAAGAAGTGTGTGAGCTCACTGGAGGCCCTGCCAACAACAGGGCGTTTGTACGAGTGTGACAAATCGGTTGGTTTTTGGTCGTGTTGAAAAGTAAAATCTCCTTGGAAAATTAAAAAAAAAATCCACAGCGTGAACGTTTGGAGAAAAATGTAATCCTCTTCTGGGCTCCGGCGATGTAGTTGTGGTCAGTCGAAAAGAATGAACCCTTGTTGGACGGAGCAGGACGCGGGTCGTGGAAGTATGCCTAAGAGCAGACATAAGGAAAAATCGACTCGCAGAAGTAGCTTGTGTTAAAAGAAAAGCTCTTTCTGCAGGAATCACGAAGGCTGAGAAAATGGGTCAGAAAACAGCCCCCTGAAATGCGGCCCGATCGCTGTTTGTCGGGCGGATTTCCCCGGGGTGCAGAACCGCTCATCGGTTCCTCTTTTATTTCTTTTGTTTTTGTCCGCGGAGGAAAAGAAATCTAACCCCAGTAAGAACTGCGTTCCGATAAAACGGACTAGAAGACCAGTCACTCTTTAACACGGGAGGCTTTTCAAAGAAAGATCTACGTTTATAAACAGGAGTTAAGGGACGGAACTGATTCCGCATAATCGCGTTTGTCGTTGCCGCCCGAGGACCGGTCAGTGGCGGAATGTGAGGAATGCCCTGAATCACTGGCCCGGGATCTTAAATTTCTCCTCCGTCACTGCATGAATGAGTGTGTGTTGAAACGCGACGTTTCGAAAAGATCCTTTGTGTAAAACGCGACCGCCCACCCCTTGTTTTCCTTCCACTCGCCAAGTGCGGGACGCCCGAGCCCAAGCTGTTGTTACCGGGTGAAGTTTAGTCGGGTGACCGGAGGCCACTGTGATGGTCAAGTTGTGTCCGGCAACAGATGCGGTTAAAAAAAGCCATTTCACTGATTTGAGCTGTAACTATGGAAACGGCTAGTTCTCCCCCCCATTCGTATGTGTTCCTTGGCGGGAAGTAAAAATATGGCAGATAATGATTTAATGGTGTGTCTGTTTATTTATTTATTATTATTCCTGAAAGCGACAGAGGGAGCAGCATAATAGGGCCGTAATTCCAGAGGTGGCAAAAAAAAACTTTTTCATTGACTGGAAACGGAGATCCAAGCGGAAATGAAACCCAGGGATAAACGGACATTCGTGAATCGCGGTATTTATTGTATTTAATTATTCTTAATAGGTCAGCCAGCCTATCGAGTTAATACATTCAGATTTGTTTACTAGTTGGGCATCCGTTTTTTTTTTTTTTTTGCCAGCACATTTATTCCATCCCATCTAACTTCACAAGACGGACATGTTTTGTATTTTCGCGGCACACGGCGACCGGCCGAAAAGCGGTGTCTGTCCCTCGCTCTCTCCGCCCTCCCTCGCCACATTCCTCTCTGCGCTTGTGCTAAATCCGTCCACTTTGCTGAGAAGGTGTGTCTCCGCAGCCACCCTCCTGGGCCGGCTGAAGACGTCTACGGTCCAGGTTTGCCGAGTCGCTCCTCTCCTGCAGCTGAGGTTACCTGGGAAAGAATTGCTCTAAATTTTCCCCCTAATTATCCGAGGCTCCCCAGCAGTGACTCGTGCGCCCCAGGTGCTCCTGGTAGCCTCACGTTTAGCACACCAACACGTGCTGTCGGTCACACGTGTTGTAGGTAACAGCAGGAAGAATGACTGGGGGAAGCGGAGAAGCTCGACTTGCGAGAATCGAGGGAGACGCGGTCCGGCCTGAGGAACAGCCCGGTGGAGGAACTTCTGCTCTGGCGGCGCCGTCTGTACTGCGTGTATCTGTTTCGATTTGTGGACCATCTGCTCCGCGGAGCACGAGTTTAATACAGCACTTGATGTCAAACAATAAACATTAACGTGACCCAGAGGCCTCGGTAGAAGGGAGTAGCTGGACTGGGTCAGGTTGTCTGGCAGCATTCAGGAAGACTGATGGAGACGCTGCAATTCTTCATTGAATGGGTTCCACAGACGCTTCGAAACTTGGCACACCCTGCGGGCCATTACGCTGCCGTAAACACCGAGGAGTGGAGAAGATCTCCCACATCTTAGCCTTTCTGTCTCCACGCGCCCACGGCGCTTGCTTTCGAAGTGTTTTCGTCGTTGCCTCTTGGTTCTTGTGTCGTGTGATTTTTACTGGGTTCCAAGGAAGCTTTTCCAGAGTTGAAAGATTTTGCCCCAAAGCGTCACTGCGGCTCTTCGGGTGACGGCAGAAGAGCAACTCGTGACTTTGGCCGTCCGACATTCGCTCGGCTACCCGGGTGAGGACGTCTCGTCGGATTTTCCGTTGAATGAAACGCATCGCAGCTCGAAATCTTTGCCGGAGATCACATGCGTGGAAACAGCCTGCTGAACGTGATGCACCTGGGCCAGTTGGGTGTGGGTTCAAATCCAGCTCAGGCTGTGTGGAGTTTGTATGTTCCCCTTGTGTCTGTGAGGGTTCCCCCCCAGTCCAAAGACGTGTGTTTCGGGGCCATTGGTCACTCCAAATTGTCCATGGTGTGCGGTCACCCTGTGGTGGATTGACACCCCATCCAGGGTGTACTTTCATAGCCTGGCACCCAGGGATTGCAGTATAGGTTGTGTTGTTCAGGACCCCATCCAGGATTATGCAGTTACCCGTGATGGATGGCTACAGTTCCTTAACCGTACGTTTCTTTTGCTTTGCTGCCACATCCAGGCGCCGTGCAGCAGCTCTGCAGCCGGAGCCCATTAACCTGCGGGGTGAAAAAGACTCGGCTGCGTTTTTTTTTTTTTTTGGCAACGATTGCGAAAGCCGAGATCTGGACCCACAGTGTGACGGCAGGGCGACAGATGGCAGCGGCGGTGACAATAAGGACACCTCCACCCGTCGAGGATGAGCACAGCGAGGATGCAGAGAAAAGCGCTCCAGGTGCGAAGCTGTGAGCTGCGTGTGCAAACACACACACACACACACACACACACACACACACACACTCACACACACACACACAAACACTCACTCAGACGTGACAGCAGGTGCAACATGTATTATTGATGGCTGTTTTCCAGGAGGAGAACCTGTTTGTATGCGGCCCCCTGTGGCCTGGAGGCATGTGCTGCGGTGTCACTCTCACTTCTACTGAGCCCTGCAGAACAAAACTGCTCCTGCTTAAAGTTTACAGCTATTATTATCTGGAATAAAAATAAAAGAGTATGTCAGCTGAGGGAGAAAAGCCTATAAGCAAAAATAAACCTCAAGTCAGGGTGAAACTAATGACAAGACTTTGCAGCCATAAATGTAATACAGTTTTTTATTTTTCATGTTGCAATGGCTTATTAAAACAAGGAATTAAGAATATTATTGTTATTATTATTTTTATTGAGGAAAATGAAGGGATTGCAGCGTCGTGCACGGTTCAGAAGGTTGTGCTGTACGAAAGGTGTCTGTATTGATCTTCCATCTTCAGCTAATACTGAACTTTTCTGTCATTTGCATCTCTGATGACGTCTTTCTAAATGACTTTATTTAGTGTTCTTTTACATTTTCTTGGACTCGTTTTGAAAAGGAAAGGGACACGTTTTCACGTTTGGCTTTGTGAACTTAACAACCGCATTTTCGAAATCTCCTTTCTAACACGTTCGGTTTCTCTGCTGAGCCGCTTAATAACCTCCTTTTTAACCTGCAGGTTTATTTTATTTTAGTTCTACTTATAATTAATATAATATGAAAATATTATTAACTGGTGTCCAATCCAGGGCGTGAATCCAGTGACTCTGATAGACCCTGGATCTCAGCCACCCTGACGGACAAAATAGAATTAAAGTGGAGAACATGAGACGTCTGAAGATAATAATCGTGCAGTTATGTTTGTGCCCAGGCTGAAGAACAGCGAATAATAACTGCACCGGGCTGAGTGGTCTAAACCACTCTTCTCCGGGGTCTTTCGTTCGCATTTGATCGCTCGCGAAAAGTAACGTTTCTGCCCCATCGGCGTCTTTTCTGTCCGTAATCTGCTGTGTCAGACGGAACACACACATTAGCAAACCTTACGGAGGGACGGCGGAACGAAAAGGGCATGATGGTGGAGACGTTGCTGTCTCATCTGTTTGCTACCGGGAATCTCCTTCGTTTGCATAACTGACTTGACAGGGAACATTTTAGCAGGATGAGACGTGAGGCTTATTGCAGAGCAAGAGCGTTAACCGCGTTCCGGAGCGTGGGGAGGGGGGCTGTTTCCAGCACGACCCCTGGTACACAGTTCGGCTCAATGCCCACTTGCACGAGCTCCTCGAGCTCCCTGAGACTTGTTGTAACTCGGTCCCCCTTTGTGTGCGTGCGTGTGTGTGTGTGTGTGTGTGTGTGTGGGTCAGAGAGAGGAGAGGACTATTGTGCAGGCAGGAGTGTGTTAGAGGTGCGACGTGGGACCTGTTCCCACCTGTGTTTGTTGTTCAGACTTGCGCACACACACACACACACACACACACACACACACACACACACACACACACACACGGGTACCAAGGGAGACCTACCAGGTGCTGGAGGATGCGCTTGCTGCCGCTGTCTGTGCAGACATCGGAGAAGATGGTCCTGTGAACGAAGAGCAGGCTGTCGAGGAGCCCCCAGAGCGCAAGCCAGAGCAGGGCCACGAGCGCCGTGCTCCTCCTGCACACCCTCAGCCGCAGCCACCGGAGGGCACTGCCCCTCCGCGGTGGCCACATCTCCGGCGGGCCGTGTCAGGCTGGCGTCTGCGCTCGTCCAGCCTCCAGGGCCACCTCAGGGCTCCCGGGGGGCGTCCCTGTCTGGTGCCTCTTCATGCTGGTCCCTGCACACGTGCAAACGGTGCCCTTTGACCTTGGGCCCCCCGGGGGGGGGGGGTGTATCCCTGCGGTGAACCCCGAGTGCGATGTGTGTGTCTGTGTGCGTTGCTGGTGAAGTTGAGGGATCCAAATGTGCTCCTGCTCCCAAAGTACAGCAGCTCCCTCCCTCCTTCCCTCCCACTTTCCTCCCTCTCACCCCCCCCCCTCGCCCACTCCCTCCTGCACCCCCCCCACCCCCTTCCTCAGGAGGGCGCGTGAACAGCGCTCTTTTTGTCCCTGCAGTCGCTGGGTCCTCTCTGAGTGGAGCGTGGCGATTCGACCCTCTTTTACCACGTTTACCACGTTGCCCCAGTACTTCCCGAGGGCAGCAGAGGAATGGGGCCGGTTTTGGCTCGCCCCGGTTGTCATGGACACAGAGGGACGCCAGGGGGACGTGCCACATCCCTGCGGGGCGCCACAGGCATGAGGATCTCCTCGACACGACGCCTTGAGAAGACCTGAGGGATCTCCTGCTCCGTCCTGTTCAGGGAACCAGACTAGAATTCATAATGACTTCTGAGAAATTCCAGCAGCCTCCTGTCAGGCGTGTGAACATCTACACATCAAAAGTCTCGCTTTGCTTTAACTGCCAATTAAAAAGACAGGTGGCGTCCGGGTGCTGGGGGTCGACGCCCCTCCCCGACAGCCCCTGATGGTATCAATCTAGAAAACTCTCATCTTTGACGATTCGACACCCGTCTTCAGTGCTGAATTAACACATCTTTCATCATGTCTCCTGTCCAACGCACTTCGCCGCTGTGTTTAAATGAGACCGAAGGCGAGGGGGTCGGCTAGTCGCGCGGCGGAAACTTCTCGCCGACTCGGTCGCACGGGATCCCGCAAGAGGGCGGAACATCAGGTATTCGTCCTCAGATCAGGGGCGCACGTTGTTTAACGTCTCTGAGATGCTCACGCTCCAGCGGCACCGTGGCCGGTCGAGGCGTTTTGGCGTGACGCTGATGTGCTGCGCCATCTACAGCCCGTGCTGCGCAGTTACACGCCGCGTGAGGACGAGGCAGCCGACAGAAGCTTCCGTGTGCAGCCAGGAGGGTGTGGGGTCAACATTTCCTCCCGGACTGTTGCGCCAGATACTTATTCCCACTAAACAGATACCCGACCGGAGAGGGTCAAAGGTCAATACTTTGACCGTATCTTTCCCCGGACCCAGACACCGAGGTCGCTTTCACCTCAAGTCCCCGTGAGGAAAAGCGTAACGTACCGAGGCCCGTGAGTTTAACACCCTGAAAAAGTTCTGACTAAACGTGACAGTTTTATTTCAGTTTATTAAAGGAAAATAACTGATGTGTGTAAAGCCACACTGTGCCGAAATGCAAACACACACACACACACAGAAACACAGAAAGGTGCAGGATTGTGAGAAGTTGCCATGGACTGAGGTGTCAGCGAAACACGCGTAGTGAACGTGGTTCTGCTGCGCGGCTGAGCTGGACTCAAGACCCTTAAAGTAGCGATTTAACGCGTTAAGCCGCCAGATGGCGCCATTGAACAGCCTGAGGGTCGTCCCCCGTCAGGCGGTAAGGTGGTCGTTTAAGGCAGCAGATGTCGATCGCTGGGGGGGTCCGGGCTGCACGTCGCTGTTTTTACTTTATTGACAATTCTTGTTGCACAAGAAGGTCACAGTTTTTCAGATTTGTACGTGTGGGTGGTTGTGAAAAACAATGATTTTTCCCGCTGACCTCAGCATTTTGTAGATCGCGGTAGAACTTCTCAGATGTGTGATGCTCTTTTTTCCAGTCAAACTCTCTCCTGGCGTCTTTTCCAACCGCTGCTCTCCTCCTCAGGAGAGAAATCATGAATCAAAAAAATCATGAATTAAAAATGACTTCTTTTAATCTTCGTTGCTGCAGTTGGGAGTCCGTTGGTCGACTGGCTGAAGGCCTTCCTTCTGGGCCAAGTGTGCCGCTCCTTCCCGGGCTCACACTGCGCACCGGGGATAAACTTCTCAATCCATCTCAACCTTGTTTTCACTCTTAAATGTTTTTGCAACTTTCCCCGGTTTTGTGTTTCCGACAGAAATGGTCGCTCAGAAACGTGAGTCACTCTGCTGGCAGCTTGGCTGTGGGTGCATGAGACACACAGGAGGGACCCAGACACACCGACACATCTACACAGTGATACACCGACACACCAACACACTGACACATCTACACACTGACACCCAGACAAACTGACACACCAACACATCTACACACTGACACCCAGACACACCAACACATCTACACCGACACACCTACACCCAGACACATCTACACACTGATACACCGACACACTGACACATCTACACACTGACACCCAGACACACCAACAGAACAACATGTTGACACCCAGACACATCTCCACACCGACACCCAATTCACACTGATACGCCGACACACTGACACAGACATGGAAACACATCTACACACCGACACTCAGACACACCGATTATAACCGTTCACACTATAACTTGTGATCATGGTGTCAAGTCGAAAACAGAGTCAACATCTGGAACGTACGGGAGAGACGTGTTCTGTTTGTCGATATTGCCGACTGTGTCACTCTGAGCGCAGGAAGCCCAGCGGTTGAGCTTCCTCGCTGCAAGGCTTCGGCGCGTCACAGAATGACCTTAAAGTGCTGTTCCGAAAGCTCCGCCCCTGAGGTGGTCATTACGCTGTTTTGAAGCTGGTTGATCAGTGTGGAAATTTTGAGTAAAAGTGACTCCATTCCTTTTTCACCCATTGTTAGCATTTGTCAGGTTCGACGGGACACACAGCACTAGTATAAATACCCGCCCCGGGTGCCAGGTACCTTAGGTACGCCCCTGTGGGATCAGCCCAGGGGGTATTTCATGAAGCTGCTCTTTAAATGGCTGCCGTTGACAGCCTTTGATCTTGATGGTGTTCTCTTGTTTGACTTTAGGAGGAATGGAGCCCACTGGGGGGGGTTCCTCCCTTCTACTGACCATGGTTGGCTCTGCACCCGCAGCTTATTTCACCTCATATTCACTTTACTAACCCAGAGAGACGTGGGAATTGAAAGACAAGAAAGCGGTGACACGATACGGACTGATGGGGCCACCTGCTGAAGAACAACATGAGCTGCATGAAGATGGGAATCTTAAGGCAAAAAAAACATTGTGAAGCCCAAGTTCGAGTGTAACAACTTGTTTTGAAGAGAAGGAAAACAGCAGCAAAGGAAGCTGCAGAACAGGGGTTCCAGCTGCTGGCTTCTGCGGGAAGTACCCACCTCCAAAACCACCCTCCAGCTGAATGAGGTACTTACCCCCAGTGCTCTACAAATAGACCCCTGGGATAAACGGATGAATAACTGAACGTTAATGCTGCTGATTCATGAGCTGGGAAACAGTTGGGCATTTCAGCTGTGAGCCTGGTGTAGGAGGAGGTCATCAGCCCCCCCAGGGAGCGACGCTCTGCTTCTGCTTTCTGATGAAATAAGTTCCAGACAAGAACATCATGGCGGAGCGCGTGGGACAAGCTGACCTGTTTCCTGTTGCACTTCAGAATTACGACCGATGGGACCTGCTGCCTTTCCCACTGTAGGGATCCCCCCACCCCCACATCTACCACTTTAAGAAACCTTTCTGTTCCCCACCGTCGCGACCCTGTCTGGGCAAAATGGATCAGCGTCAGACACGGAGGAGCAGAAAACCTCAGGTCTTCATACGAAGGTTGATCCTCCGATTTAAATCGAAGGTGCACAGTAGCTCTTGAGGAGGTCGGACGTGGCGTAGAATCTGACCCCTCTGTGAAAAAAACAATACGGTTTGATAAGTTCTAATCCACTGAGTGTCCTGCGAGGCGATACCCACAGACTCTCGTTTCTGTGTGGATCATCTGCCAGGAAAAGGAGGGAAAACGTTTCCCGCATTTCCTTGTTTCGCTTGGATATGAGCAAGTGTGGGGCTCTGAGCCGCTGTTTCACTGTCGCTGGTGCCAGAAATGGGAGACCCGCAGGGGGCTGGGCGCAGAAGAGGAGCGCTGGGGTTTAACAAGCCCCCCAGGTTCACTCAGAAACTGCGGGCAGTTTAGACTCAGCAGTGTAACTGAAACACATGTCTCTGAAACAATGTCTCTATTGCAGAGCGAAAATAACCTGTCCTTCTGTCCGCCTCCATCCGCCAGCGGAACAATGCCGAGACAATGAAAACACGACTCTGTCAGAAGATCGTCTTTGTAGACGATTTTAATGCTGCTTTATGAGCTGTGGATGAAAACAATGAATAATGATTTTTTCAAAATTCATTCTGATTTTTTTTACAGAACACAACCTGTAATAAACCTTACACTTTATTTTTTGGCTGTTGTCGATTGTGACAAAGCGGTCAGAATGAGAACAATTCGACTTATGAACAGACTTCTGATTCCAATTACGTCACGTTTTCCCGATTGGAAACTCTCCTCATGTCGCTTCGGACAAGAGGCCTTCAGCCTCTTTCTGAAATGATCTTCGCCACATTTCACCACAACTCGATGCATCGCTCGGCAGAAGATAACGTTTAAAAACCACATCACGCGTTGACCTCCTCCTCGTCGTCCTCAAATGCTTCTTCGCCGTCGTTGGCCGTGGCCTCCTGGTACTGCTGGTACTCAGACACCAGGTCGTTCATGTTGCTCTCGGCCTCTGTGAACTCCATCTCGTCCATCCCCTCGCCCGTGAACCAGTGCAGGAAGGCCTTGCGACGGAACATGGCCGAGAACTGCTCGGAGATGCGCTTGAAGAGCTCCTGGATGGCCGTGCTGTTGCCGATGAAGGTGGAGGACATCTTGAGGCCGCGGGGCGGGATGTCGCACACGGCCACCTTGACGTTGTTGGGGATCCACTCGACGAAGTAGCTGCTGTTCTTGTTCTGGATGGCCAGCATTTGCTCGTCCACCTCCTTCATGGACATGGGCCCGCGGAAAACGGTGGCCACCGTGAGGTAGCGCCCGTGACGCGGGTCGCAAGCCGCCATCATGTTCTTGGCGTCGAACATCTGCTGGGTGAGCTCGGGCACGGTCAAGGCGCAGTACTGCTGGCTACCCCTGGCCGTCAGAGGGGCAAAGCCGGGCATGAAGAAGTGCAGACGGGGGAAGGGCACCATGTTGACGGCCAGCTTGCGGAGATCGGCGTTGAGCTGGCCGGGGAAGCGCAGGGAGGTGGTGACACCGCTCATGGTGGCCGACACCAAGTGGTTAAGGTCCCCGTAGGTGGGCGTGGTCAGCTTGAGGGTGCGGAAGCAGATGTCATAGAGCGCCTCGTTGTCGATGCAGTAGGTCTCGTCCGTGTTCTCCACCAGCTGGTGCACCGACAGCGTGGCGTTGTAGGGCTCCACCACCGTGTCGGACACCTTGGGGGAGGGCATGACGCTGAAGGTGTTCATGATGCGGTCGGGGAACTCCTCGCGGATCTTGCTGATGAGCAGGGTGCCCATGCCGGAGCCCGTGCCGCCACCCAGGGAGTGCGTGAGCTGGAAGCCCTGCAGGCAGTCGCAGTGCTCGCACTCCTTCCGCACCACGTCCAGCACCGAGTCCATGAGCTCCGCCCCCTCCGTGTAGTGGCCCTTGGCCCAGTTGTTGCCCGCACCTGTCTGCCCTGCCGTGACAAAGCGCCAGAAACATGAGTCACTGCGACTAATCCCGGCCACCCTGCTACGCAGGTCTGTGGAGAACGTGCGGACCGGCCGCCACCCGCTCAGGTCAGGTTAGGTCGGCGTGTGAAGCTACACACGCAGACGTTGGACGACGTGGTTCCACATGGACAGTCAGCGATGTTTTACAATTATTAACCCGCAGGACGACACCCAACTGCTACTACTGTCCGGCCCCAGAAGAAGCTGCGGTATCAACTCACCAAAGATGAAGTTGTCCGGGCGAAACAGCTGGCCAAAAGCCCCAGAGCGAACGCTGTCCATGGTTCCTGGTTCCAGGTCCACCAAAATTGCACGAGGGACATATTTGTGAGCTTAACAAAGAAGAAGAGCGAAGCCATTCAGTCAGCAAATACGGGGTATGAGGCTGATCAAAAAATAGTCCTTCGCCAGAGTTGACAACACCCTTTTGATCCAAAGATGGCTTCATACCATCCAGGTGACCCTTCAAACGACAAGTTCGCACCTCCTGTCCCGTTCCGGGCGGCGGAGACGAAACTACGCCGGTGTTTACAGCCCTGCAGTTGGCGATTGTTACCGAGCCCTTTTCTGCGGGGAGATTTTCTCCGTCTCACTTCACGGCGAGAAGAGAGCTGATTTGTCGCAGGTCTCCGAGCTTCGCGCCTTCTAATGTTTTATGTTTGGCGGTTTTCTTGCTTTTGTCCGAACCTCATCTGTGGCTCGGCAGACGTGATGGTTTTGGTATTTGGTTAAAATATCATAAACACGCTTCTAGGTTCTTGCGACGGATCCTTTTAAGTTTGCGGTGTTTCTACGTGTTTTTAAGGACTTTATTTGTGCTGCTCTGTTGCCGAGTTGAAAGCTGGACGTCTGCGGTTTGATGATTGGGTTTTTTTTATAGTATGATTTTATTTTTAAAAAAATATTTTTGAAAAATTTTATTTATAAAAAATCATGAGGGCTCAACGTATGACAGTAGGGGGTGGGATTTGAACCAAGACAGCACTGACAACGGGAGGCGAGTCAGACCTGCACGCCTTGAGCAGAACCGACAGACCAGACCCCTCTGCCCCCCCCCCCATTTGTACTGTGTGGTTATTCTGCAGTGAACCGTGTCTGGTTTGTTTTGTTCTTGCTCTGCTGGGGACCTGCTAACCATAGTCTAACTGCACCTGCACTCATACCGCGTCACACCACGACCTCCAAGCCGCGAGCAGAACCCAACTTGGGGCATCTGCTGAGACCGCGGGTGCGAACGTCGCCGCTAAATGTGCCGAAAAAGGGGGAGTGATGATGGTTCCCCAGTTATGTAGACGTTTCGCTGTGGTGGTTGAAACAGATCATAATTTTTCCCGTTGAAAACGGCGGGAAATCAGCGCCCTGTTTAGGTTTTTCAGGTTTATGTCCGTTTTTGAGGAGCAGATCGGGAAGGTAAACTGGAGGCAGGTATAAAAACACGGTTATTACAAGGTACCGGCTTCACTTTAGAGTCACGCTGCACTCGTGCACACAGTGAAAAGTCACTTCTCCAGTAAACTGACCACGCAGGACCTCAGAGAAGAAGCGGACAGAAGGACGTCTGGATAGAAACAGATAAGAAAGAAATAGGTTGATAGATAAATAGTTCAGAAGTAAGGTGAGAGTGAAAGGATGGAAACAGTGTAAATCTCACACACACACACACACACACACACACACACACACTGCTCACTCACAGGAGGCCTCGTTGTAATACACACTGATCTTGTCCACCTGCAGCGCCGAGTCGCCCACGTAGTCGCCTGTGGGGTCGATGCCGTGTTCACCGCTGATCACCTCCCAGAACTAGACACACACACACACACAGACAGACAGACAGACACACACACACACACACACACACACAGGCAGACAGACAGACAGACACACACACACACACACACACACAGACAGACACACACACACACACACACACACACAGACACAGACACACACACACACAGACAACATCGACAACGTACATATCAGCCAAAAGTAAAAATACAGCCAGCGACCACTTTTCAAAAGTACTAAAATCCGGCGGCGTTTTAACTGTTATTGGCATCAGCACTTTCGCCGCTATGAAACGGGCAAAACGAATAAAGTGAATTTGCTCGTGACGGTCAGAAAAGACGAGGAAAGTTCCTGACTTGATGACAGTAAAGGTAACAACAATAACCACGGCGACGGGACTCGCCTTGGTGCCGATCTGGTTGCCGCACTGGCCCGCCTGCACGTGCACGATCTCCCGCATCCTGCGCCTCTGCGCCGCGCGCTCCCGGCTAGCGGACCACACCCGGACCGCGCGGGGCTCGACCCCCCACGGTTAACTGACAGGCGCGCGGCGCAATGGCGCCCCTCCCCTCCCCTCCCCCCCCCCGCATTCACTGTGGCGCCTCTAGCGGCTCAGAACAGGTCCTTCGGTGGGCTGCAATTTGTCCCCGCAGTGNCCCCTCCCCTCCCCTCCCCTCCCCCGCATTCACTGTGGCGCCTCTAGCGGCTCAGAACAGGTCCTTCGGTGGGCTGCAATTTGTCCCCGCAGTGAAAACACGCACCTTTGGGGGCGTAAGACTGCGGGAAACGGGTAAAATATATATTTGTGAAACCGAACGCTTGTAGACCAGCAGCCGGGGCATCCAGACACCTAACCTGCTAGGTGACGACCTTTACACCGACGGACCAGTTTCACGGCGGGGTGCAGCTCCACACCCGCAGCGACAAACCCGACATCGTCCATCCACCCATCCGTTCAGCCGAAACGCGGCGGAACTGCCCCCCTGGACGCGACCCTCCATCACAGGGTGAAAACACAGCAGCTTTTACAATATTTACAACTAAAGTTCTGCTTGTCCAGCGCAGAATGGTGGAGTCCAGAGTCTATCCAGGCAACGCAGGGTGTGAGGGAGGGCGTTCAGCCCGGACGGGGCATTTTCAGAACTCAGCTCACAGGTACTTATGATGTAAAATTCACAAGATCACTGCCCATCTTTCACTCTGCAAGACACACACACACACACTGCACCATTAGTCTTTGATGCCCACATTAATGTCCCAGCAATGGAAGGGTGTCCATGTTATTAAAGCTGCTTGTATAACTTAAATATCCAATTTAAGTTTTCACGTTCATGGTTTTGCTCCACCAGCATTAACGTAGGACCAAGACTCAAATCCTTGACCGCCGTCGAACGAGGCGCGGTATTTACCCTGATTTGACAGTGAAGATGATCTTGTATAAATGTGTAAATAATTAAGTAGCTGAACGCTGTTAGAGAAAAAAGATGTACGTTAAAACCTGACCTCGCGACAGGACGGGAGTGGCAGTTGACGGCCGACTTAGGAAAGCGACCGAAGGACAAAAACCTTCAGCCCCGTCCAACACAAGGTTTCCTGATCATGTTCAGAAGTAACACTGACTGCACCTCGGCGACAGTCCAACATGTCAGGATATGTTTTCAGATTTTCAGAACGGGTTAGTCAGCAAAATAACATTGGAATTTGCAAAAACAATTGTCCAACACAAGCAAAATTAGTCACCTGTCGAGGAATAAAGGATGTTGAAAAAAGGGAATAAAGACGTGTGTCAAAGCCACCCGGCGTCCACCTGTTTCACACGACAAGCCGCATTTGAATGAACAGGTTTATTTTTTAAGGATTAAATGTGTTGAGAAAAACAGAAACAGCTGATAACACCTGTGCACCGTCTGGCTTCCGGTGAGTTCCTATCAATACAATTTATTACAAGACATAAAGGTTTATTTTATTACATAGGTCACATTTCTTTTTTAAACCATGGATCAGCATCAGACAAAAAAAAATCGTTACAGCAAACGTTTCCATTCAGGTGCTGATATACAGGTGTTCATTTTAAAACTGTTATAGTGAAAATTCGGAGCCCGAGGATTTGCAACATGTTGCTGCACTTTTTTTTCCCTAAAGCATCTTTTATCATCGTAAAAGACCAGTTTAATTTTTACAGCTTTCCATTTAACCTGATGCATCCCTTTGTAGGTCTAGCAACAGATCCACTGGGTTTAGGTGTTTTAATGCCGCCAAAAATTAGCCGCGAGTGGGGCACCGTCCAGCCGAGAGCGAGATCTGAACACGTCCTCGGCTACAACAGCAGGAGCCGTTTCTACCGGGAACCTTCAGGCTGTCACAACAGCCGTAACCAGCATCGGCGTGACCCGACCTACGGAGGAGAAGGTGAAGCATCACCTCCATAAGGATAGGACTGAGTTGCCGCTGTTGTACCGGGAATCCGAGACCGACTGGGTCACATCCCCACAAATGTGACCTTGACTCGCAGCATTGACCCCCCCCAGCCCCGTCAGGGACCTCCTTCCAAGCTGGGGCCGGCCGGAGATTAGCACCAGCCCTTTGTGGGACACGTCCCCCCGCCCCTCGGCAGCACCCACCCGATCAGCAGATCACGGGGATCAGCAGCTCCACACAAAGAAAGTCATTACTCTGTAGAAACGAGTGCATTAGGGGGTCTGAACTGGAATTTCAGAGGCGGCACAAGCCGGTTTCTCAATCTGGCCTGTGTTTACCACGCATCCTCTCAAAGGCAGCGAGAAAAACGTTTTTGTGCAAAGTCACCCAACGTTTACAGACCGGAACTTCATTCTGAAACAAGTTTCAAAGCCAAAGAGGGTTTTAACGCTGCGATTGGGACAGAAGCATCAGCACAGGGATCTCTGTAATAAAGTAGAAAGACCAGCGCTGCAAAAATCAGTTCATCTCAGCGACAACGTTATTCACACACGTACACGTTTATTTCAACTCTGGGCAACCAGATGCGGAACGTGGGGTCATCAGTTGTGCCTGGAGGTGTTAAGGAGGAGAGGTGGTTCCTATGCGGGCAAAGTGCTGGTTGGCAGGAGGCGTGTTTGGAGACAGAAGGACAGAGCGAAGGCGTCACCCCGGCCGGTGATCTAGTCATCCTCCCCCACGTACTGCAGCAGACAAGACGAGCCGCAGAGGAGAAGGTGACCAGTCGCCTGGGACACATACGTCAGACACCTCAGGATGGACCTGGAAGACGTGAGAGAGACTCAATGGCAGGAAGCACAGGGACTGACCGGTACCACCCCCCACAGACCGCACAGATACCTCAATACACATCTGTTCACTAGTCACCAGAACGATGCAGCGCAAACAGCGTCGGAACCCGGCCCACAGGGGGCAAAGACTGAACACAGGTGCTGGGTGCAGTGCTGCCATCTAGTGTCTCACTTGCACCCGTTTCCAATATTTCTCTCATGTGGTGCTTAACTCATATCATATTACCCCCCCCCCCCGAACAAATCAGAAACTGGGAGATTGAATACCAGGGTACAGATGTGTTCTTCTCCCATCTCTACTCACTTCACAGTTTCTTCTGCTCTTGTGAAACGGATGTCATACGACAAAGTGTAGGCGTCGTACAGCGAAGCTCTGATGGTCAAGCAACCAATGAAGTCGTCTGGATCGTCCTTGTACAGGTCAAAGCACAACCTGGCAATTTTGTTCCTCCTGCGTCGTCTGAACCGCGGGAGGCCCTGCAGCACAGGAGAAACGACACGAGACGAACGTCACGTTCGGCTCAAAGTCCAGTCCCGTCTTCAGAACGATGACGTTCGGAACAAACGGGCCCACAGCTGAAGTTCACGCAGGAGATGCAGTACTGCCCTCTTGTGGGGTGGTGAGAGAAACAGACCGTGGGGGGGGTTTCTGTAGAGCCACACAAGGACTCTACTTTCACATCAAGGTTTCCTGATCACGTTCAGAAGTAACACTGACTGCACCTCGGCGACAGTCCAACATGTCAGGATATGTTTTCAGATTTTCAGAACGGGTTAGTCAGCAAAATAACATTGGAATTTGCAAAAACAATTTAAAGTTATTTAGTTATTTCCAAACATCCGACTCTTAACCCCTCAGCGATGGGATAGTGTGTCAAAAAATAAATAATAAAAATTCAAAGTGATTTACAAGCTAAATGCAAAGTACAAAATTCTTTCAACTGATTTATAACACCTTCACTATTGGGTCAAAATGGACACAGAACGGGAACGGGCAGGTGCAGGACTGCCCCCACCCCACCAGCACCATTAGTCCGGGGAAGTGAGGACGGAACGTTGAGAATTTTTCTTTTCACTTTATCGGTTTAAATTATTCGGATTAAATGCAATGCGGTCGATCAAAATGGCACCGTCACCGTCGGTGAAAACCACGACGAGGACTGTGGTTGGAAAATATCCCAACGGGTGTCACCTTGCTTTGCGTCCACTTCTGCCCCCTCTCCAGTACCATCAGTTGAGTGTTGGCAGGCAGGGACTGGAAGAAGGCCTCGGTGTCCACCACGGTGCCGTCCTCCTCCAGCACCAGCGTCACCAAGTGACACGTCAGCAGGAAGACACCGGCGGTCTGGACACCAAGCAGGGTACGAAAGCGGGACCGGATTAATTCAACTCCTTTCCGCGGTGTTTACAGCTTCTGTCTGTCAGACCTCAAGATGGTGAACGTCACCAGTCGGTCAACAACTGACGTCAAATGGGAAACTGCGGGGACAAACGCCCTTTTGTTTCCAGCCATTTTAATTTCGTTTTAACACCAGTCAGAGGTTAAAATGCCTTACAGATGTTTTTATTTAATATAGCTGCATCTTAAGCTTTCACAGAGCCCAGAGGGCAAATATCACCACGCTTTCACTGACCGTGTAATAAAGCAAACTGAAAATGACCGGATGCTGACAAATGTCACACAACTTAATCATTTTAAAAAGTCCTGTAACTCTTGTGAGGGACTAACATCTCATCCATGACGTCCCCAAACACAGTGAAACGTGGTGGCCCCGTATACAACTAGTAGCTGACCAAAACACGATTAATAAAAAAAGTCGAAGTTTTAATCTGTTACAGCTTTATGTGATGTTTTTACCAACCTTGTGAATAAACTGCTCATAAGTCGAGGAAACCGTTCACTCTAAACGTTTCCGCTAACTTAGGCTTCCTTTCGGAAGCGTCTCGACTCGAACGCCGATCTGTACAGCCTGTCAGAGGCTGGTTCTGTTACGTTCAATCGTCCTGAAAAGCTGACGGCCCACAATCCTCCCGCTAAGTCACATCACACCAGCGTGACTTTTGCAAGCAGTTGACGAGACGGGTGGCGAGAAGGTCATGGAGGAGATTTATCTGGGAAGGGGTATATTAGCACCCTCTTGGGAGTGACAACACTCAACATGACGCTCCCACCTTGCTGACAAGGTCATCCAGGGAGGTGGCCACCACTCCCCTGCGGCGGCACCGGTTGTGAGTGCAGATCTTGAAGGGCCGGGCCTTTGCCGGGGGCAGCACGTGGCGGGTGAGGGACAAGCCTAGCGAGGACACAGACCTGCAGAGATGGCGCAAGGTTGGAGCACTTCTTACCTGGCACAAACGGGTTCTACCAAAACTTTACGTACGGCAAAGCATCCATCGTACGAACGGCACGTTTCGGCTGAGTCACGAACCGTATATTCGCCAGACCGCCAACTGACACACCCCAAAAAGTTCTTGTTCATTTATTACACCTGTTAATAAAGTTGGAAGATGGCCCCATGAGTCCTGCCACAGACGTTCTGAAGAAATGCGGCTCTAAGAGCCTCATCTCCTGACCGAGGGTATAAAACCCTGCAAAGTTGTAATTAAAAAAATATTATATATAGATTAAGAACCTATACAACAAGATCTTTCCAGTATGCACACGAAGACCCGTGTGAACGGTTGGGTTTTACTTTTTAAAATAAAACTAACCCAACAAAATGAACTCTTCCAGACACCCCGTACCATCTAGTTCACGCATCTAAAAAGATGCAATTCTTTTTTTCAAATTAACAGTAGTTAACTTACTATTAGCGGATATATTTCAGGCGGTGGCGGGAAAACGACGCTTCCTGCAGCACAGCTGCTCCCAACGTAGTTCATTTACGAAGACGAACCTGATCGATACCTAAGCGGATGCGAAGGAGCTCCAGGTGACGGCGTACTGACCGCAGTAAGGACACGGGGGCGAGCGCTCTGACCAAGTCCATGGCGGCCAAATCACTGCTCCACGCTGCCCAGCGCAACAATAACGCAAATAATAACGCGCATCTCCTTAATAACTGCGCTCCAACGCGATTGGCTGCGCCTCCGCCACGAGGGCTGTGATTGGACGTTGGGCGGGGTCCGCCTGGAGTCGGGGTTGCGTTTTAATTCTTAAGGCGATTTAGAGGCTTGGAACAAATGTTCTTTTGTGATGTGGTAATGAGATCTTGCTAAAAGGAATGTTGGTGGAGGAATCGTTTGAATTTGTTTTTTAAGTGTGTTTGGCCTCGTCGAGACGTCCGTGTTGTGACGACTGGAGTTTAATAAAGGAATGGTGAAAAAAAAAATCAGTGTAAAGTGACCGTCACCCTGACGGACGAGTTAGCCAATCAGGACGCGGTGTTATGAATAATTTGTCGCGCGACCCCCCCAAAAGATAATACTAATAAACCGCGCGTTTTTCCCACCAAAATTTCATCTAACTACTGTTGCGCGGTTCGGTCTGTTTATAGTAACACACTTTACTAAATAGTACAAGTGAAGCTCACCTACTGTCGCAAAAGTTTGCACCTCGAGCATTTCAGTGTCTGTCCTGTCAATGTGTGGGACATTTGAGGACATGCGGGATTACCAGCCTAACCGAGCCTGTGAAATAAGATTATTTTCTTTCAACATCTCTGGTCAGCGGTGTAGAAAAAAGGTTGGAGCTTCTTTTGCAGCCACTTCCTCTCCAGCTTCAAATTCCCATTTATTTTGCATAGAAACGTGGCCACAGTGTAACCAGAGGGTCCTACAGCAGGTGAGTGTTTTTATAACACACACACACACACACACACACAGGTATTTCAGCCAGTCGTGGGGGGAAAGATGTCTGGTGCAGCAGAGCTCAAGCAGGAGCTGCTCACTAAATATGAACCTTTTCCACAATTGTGCAAAGTCAGCATAACCATGAGGGTTACTGTGTAAGATATGTACAACAATGAAGCAAAGAAATTTTCTATATATATCAGAATTTAAAAGGTTACAGCAATGAAAGAGAAATCAGTAAAAAGGGGCAAAAGGAAAACAGTGAGAGGTAAAGTGGTCAGAGGTTTTTACCTGCGTTTTATTATTAATACACAGTTCTACTTGTTGCATAAAACACTGCTGGTCATCGAATCCCGGTGGGGGTCAGTAATCTTACGGGGCGGGGTGAGATGACAGAAAATAATAATAAAACATCAACAGAATGCTTAAACAAGAAAAGAAGAATGTGTTTATACCTGCAATTGTGCTACACGTTTTCTAGACAGCGTGTTTCTTATAGAGAAAAATTAGGATCGTTGCACACCTTGCAGGGCTCTCACTCATCATATTTTCGACGTATTTTGGAAATTACTGGTCATAATATATCCTTAAAATGGGCTGTTTCCTTTTAATAGCAGTAGTAATAACAAATATGTTTTTTAAGTTTCAAAACAAGCACCAGCAGAAGCGCAAGAGGGTTAAATATCATGCCCTGTGAAGGGGGCGGGGCGCTCAAACACTGGTGGACACTGGGGGGCCTTGGAGGAATAAGGTTTGACAACCACTGTTCTGTACCATGTACAAAATAATCGGAATTCTACTAAATTAGATAAAATGTGCATTTAATAGAAAACAGATCGCAAACGAGTAAAAGTTGCGCCGTCCGATCGAGGCGCCTGCGAGTTAACCTCCCACCCATAGTTGGCACTAGCGTATGTTCATCGAGTCGCTCACTGACAGACTCCGCGCGGACAGCACAGAAGAAGAGGCGTCTCGCTGGACCAATAGCACAGCCGAAGTCGATATCTGGGGCGGTGCTTCCCGCGCGGGCCACGCGCCCCCCCATCCCACAGAGCGTCTCGAGCGCAGTTGAACTTTGCGCCGCTGGGTCGGTGGACATGGCCGCCGTCCGGTCGCTGCTGTCCCCCGCCAGGTGACCTTTCCTTCCGTCCACCCGCAAACACACTTTGTGCGTGAACTGTGCGTTTCTACACGCTCGCGTTCTCGAAAAGCCCGGGGTCACCCCTGCGAGGTGCGCTGTGTTCGGGTGCAGTTTGTACGAAATTCAGGGTTTCACGTCGTTTTTACCTTTACTTTCCTCTTCCTTTAACACGCGCTGCTTGGCGGTCGCGACACTGCGTGCAGCGCGCGGGCTGGGACTGTGGGACGTGTCGTTCGTACAGTCGTTGACGAGTGAAGTAAAAACGGAGGAATTTGGGGGTTTGCACCCTGCTGTCAGTGTTGTTGGTCTCTAATCCAGCGTGTCAACATGTCACCTTTTCTCGGTGGACTTTCCTGCACCTGTAAGTGTTCGTATCTGCACAGGAGCAGTTATGTCCTCCTTGTGTGAGGTGACAATACACACACGCGCGCGCGAAAGTGGGAGTTTGGCCACTAGGGAGCGCTAGTGTTGCCCTGCGGTGTGTGTGTGTAGTAGTACAACCTGAAGGCTGTGACACACACACACACACAGTTGGGCAGAACAGCCAATGGTTGTGATTTCTGTTGTTTAATGAAGCCTATGAAGGGAGTGCTTCAGTCTGTAGGTTCTTGCTGCCCGGAAAACACTCTTCTGGATTGTTCTACCGTTCCCATGTGATAAGAGTTCTCTGTGCGGCATCAGGTTTACACGCGTGCTGCGGACCCCAGTGCTGCGGACCCACGTGACGGCGAGGACGATGGGGACCACCGTGGAGGACTTTGACCGCGCCAAGGCCCAGCTGGGCACGCTCAAGAAGGACCCGGGCAATGAGGTCAAGCTGAAGATCTACGCGCTCTTCAAACAGGTCTGTCCGCCCTCTGCTCGGCCGTGCTCACACTTATGGCTTCTGCCGCGCAGAATCAGGCCAGATGCGTGGCGAAACGGCTGCAGGGAAGCAATTCCAGAACCGTGGCATTTGGAAGCTGTAGTCAGACCAGAAATGAACGGTCAGTTACTGGTCTGTTGGCATAACTGTAATCGGGTAAGAAAAATGCAGAAAGCTGGTGAATAAAATATCATTTGTAGCACGCTGAGGCCTGCCGGGTTCAGGGAGTGACCAAGTGGGGATCTATAGCGGATGAATGTGTGGGTGTTTTTCTTCTTTTGTCCCATAACACAATTTATTTTTCTTATACAGAGAGACTTATTGTGCTTTCGCCAGGTCACAGATAAACCACACGACAAACCGTCACATATAACACACATTTACAAGACTGGCTATGAAAGTAAAGAGAACAACTCGAAGTCAGATAATAATAAAGACAAACATTTGAAGTCAGAAATGGTTAAATATATGTGGGGGAAAAAAGTCCTCAGTGATGTACTTTCACAAAGTGGCCGTTTAGCAACAGCAGAGAGGAAAACAAAAACTCCAGTCTGATACCCAACACTCAAGTCTGAGTGACCAAGACCAGCTGCCTCCGGCCATCAGTCTGCTCACAATTCCAAGCACGTCACTATCTGGGACAAGTTTTATCATGTCCAGAGATCGGGAGTCATCTGCAGGTTCCATTTAACCTCTGGCAGACATCGCATTCCAATATCTGCAGCATTCCAGCATTGTAAGCTGAATAAAAGGGGGATAGCTAACGCTCGCAGGGTAAGAGAAACAGGTTTATTACGGTAGTAAATAACAAACACGATTCCAGCATGTGTAGTTAATCCAAAAACACTGCAGTGGCTGTGCTGAGCTGAACAAGTGAGTATTAATCCTGGATTGAAAGGTGTCACTCCAGTGATGTCCCTCGCACAAGCTGGCCGGCTGTGAAATCTTACTGGTCTTGGGTGCATTAAGATAAAACCAGGGTTTATGTCTCTCTGGAGGAGCCTGTGCAACAGCTTACAGGACAGAGGGCAAAGGGCTGTTCAGATCAGGGGTCCATGTCCTCAGCAGGCTGCGCAGGTCTGTGACGCAACCCCGCTGGCACCTATAACTTTTGTCACCTCCACAAACAGTGACAAGGACAAGCGACAAATTGGCCTACAGCTGTAATAATAAAGAACAAACTGAACTAATGAAGCTGAAGCAGCATCAAAGCTAAGTTCAAGACTTCCCTACAGCCAGAGCCTCCTGGCCAAAATGTTCAGTGTTCTTCTTCTCCTCAGTCGCTGGAAAAGTTCAAACTTATTTGGAGCGTTTTGGTGGTTCATTGGCTGCCCCTGGTGGCCATTACCCCTCCTCAGGTTCAGCTGTTAGCAGTGAAGCCTGCCGCACAAATGAAATACAATTTCAGGTGACACCTGCAAGAATATCTCTGTACTGAACGCGTATTTTTTGTAAATGTATGTGGGGAGATACTTGAAACGCTGAGAAGACAGTAAAAAGAGGGTAAGATCGATGTTCTCCTTCCCTCAGCTGGTTGGCATCCTTAGTGTGTGTTTTATTGCAATGACTGCTGTAGCTGTGTGTCCACGACGAGCTCCTCCTCCTCCTTTCATTCCCCCAGCTTTGTCTCCTGCTCCGGTTGTTACTCAATCCTTTCCTCCTACGCAGGCGACTCAGGGACCGTGTAACATGCCGAAGCCGAGCATGCTGGACTTTGTCAACAAGGCCAAGTGGGACGCCTGGAAGGCACTTGGCACCGTGTCTCAGGTATGTCCTGCAGAAGGTGTGTTTAACCTGGGTGCCCTGTGTTTGCTGGGTCCTCGGCTGATGAACACAGTTGTTACAGGAGATCGCGTTTGTTCAAAAATCCCGCCCCTGTGTTACAGCCAACTCGAGCTTAACAATACAGACATCGCTTAGTTTATTCACGGGGTCAAGTTATGTAAAACCAGACTCGGACAAAACTATAAAGAACGAGAAGAAGAATTGCCGTTGGACTATATTTAATTTTGTTTGTGGCAGGAATTTTATTATCTTTAACTAAAACACAACGTTCAGCATCTGGCTACTTTGCTTTGTTGCCAGTGGAGTCAATTGAAGAATAATAACAGAGGCGATTCATTTTAGAGTTTTTTTAGCGTTAATATTGAGCTGCATTCAAGTTAAAACGAGGATTGAAAATAAGAATTATAGCTGAGCCAATATTTGAGCTCCAGTATCTGTATGTTTTTAAGGCATCTTTTTGTTTAACAGGAGGAAGCCAGACAGAAGTATGTGGAGCTTATTACGTCGCTGGTTGCTGCCGAAGAGCCCATCCAGGCTGTCTCGACGTCGGCCGGGAGCTCCGTCGCCTTCGAGACTCTTCTGTTCAACACGGAGGACAACATCACCACCATCCGCCTCAACAGGCCAGAGAAGAAGAATGCCATCACAGTAACGGTATGACGGATGGCTGCATGTTGATGTGCACGTGTTCACCATCACCTGAACTTAGGACGTGTGCCACATAGCTTGGTTGTTGAGGGTTACTTTGCTGCTGTGCCAGGTGCTACACTAAAATGTCCAGGTGTGTTGAAGAGTTGAACTTTGTGACCGCAGCAGTGGGCAAGGGGAGGTTTACAAGCGTGCGGTTGACCCGCTACTGTTCTCTTCCTCTGTTTCTCCCAGATGTACGGTGAGATTGTGAAGGCTCTCGAACTGGCAGCCAAAGATGATTCCGTCATCACTGTGATCACAGGTGAGCTTCCTGTCGTTGTTTACATCCTGGCAACATGGCGGAGCTGCGGCATGGCTGCAAAAATCTAATTCATGGTTTTTTAATCCATATTTTTATGGGAAAGGAGTCGTTTTCCTTATTTCTCTCCTGTTTCTGCCTTTCCGCACATCAAGGTGTTTTGGAGTCGTCGAGTCTAACTGTTTTTCTTCAAGTCGAAATGCTGAAGCACAGTCATTTCCATTATTCGATAAAAGCTCAGTCGTGCAGGTTTTCTTCTGTTCTGTCCGTCCACGCAATGCTTTAATGATGTCCCGTGTCTCTGGAATCTGACAGGCAGTGGAGACTATTACTGCAGCGGCAATGACCTGAACAACTTCTCACAGATCCCGGAAGGCGGCAAAGAGAAGATGGCTAAGAATGCTGCAGAGCTGCTCAAGTAAGGGCTGCAGGTGACAGGTGGCTCGCGCTTCACCTGGGACTAAGAGGTCAAGCTCTTTCCCTCAAGAGGGCTTGCTGGTTGTTTTTCCACTGTTTTCCACGTTGTTCCCCTTTTCAATACAGTTTATCCTTCGTTGAATGGACCAAACATGGGGCTGTCTGATATCGCTGAATGTCTGTTTCGACAATAGCTTCTCCGTGAAACTAAAAGTCCATTAAAAGACAAACGATACACTCGGGTGCCACGTTCAGCCCATTTGAAGGTTGCCGTGTTGCCCGCAGGGGCTTTGTGGCAGCATTCATCGACTTCCCGAAGCCGATCATCGCCGTGGTGAACGGTCCGGCCGTGGGGATCTCGGTCACCCTGCTCGGACTGTGCGACATGGTCTACGCCACCGAAGGGGTATGTGGATCCTTCCAGACAAGCTGTTAAAGCATCGCAGGGAATTTGGCTGTGCGCTGAAGTGAGGAAAATGAGTTTAAAGAACTTTTTCCCTTCAGTATTTTGTACTTTGTGTGGTTCTTCATGCATACCAAACACACAGCCCCATCTGTGGATATTTTAAATAATCTTACCAGACAATTTGCCTCTGGCTGTGTATTATAAATGAGCTATAACTGATGAACACAAGTCCTGGGTGAGTTTTACTTGTGTGGGACGGCCCACGGTGCTCAGCCACTCGAACTGAGGTGTGAGCCAGGCAGTGAGAGCTGTCCCGTCCACAGGCCACCTTCCACACGCCCTTCAGCCAGCTGGGACAGAGCCCCGAGGGCTGCTCCACCTACACCTTCCCCAGAATGATGGGCGCTGCCAAGGTGAGTGCTGCATCTCTCTGCTGTCTCTACTCCTACCGTTCCCTTGTCTTCTGGCTTGTTTCGTAACCCCAGTTGGGTAGACGGTGTAAAGGATGCGTGGGTGGTTTGATGGGTGGAGGAATGAATGGAAGGAAGATTTGTGTTTAGTAACATAAGCCAATAGGCTATAAATTCAGAATGGAAAATAAAGTGCAGATGCTACTTGCAGTTCATATTTTGTTGTGTAGAACTGGTGCATCATCATCGCTGGCTTTATGGCATTTTTCTAATAGAACCTTAGCTGCCCTTCAAATGCTTCATCTCCAGTGTGGTCGATCTTGTGGGAATTTAATTCAGGTTCGCGGTCTTTGTGTCTGCGGTCATTTCTCTCTCGGCCTGCCTCTCAATCTGCTTCCTTCGACAGCCAGACACGTACACGTGTTTGACCCAGTCGTCCTCATCCTTGCGCTTAACGTGGCACTACCAGCGAAGGCACCGCCTACATAAAACATACCTGATTAGATTGAATTCATTGCATAGGATGGTATCTCAACTTGACTGGTATTTTATAATGTAAATCCCATTAGTAAAACCCAAACGGAGGGTAAATTCTACCTCGGTTGTGATTGAACGTATAATTGTTTTGATCTGAAATCGTTCCGCAGACACCGTTACCACCGTGTTAGTTAGACGAGAGAGTTAAAGTGGGCACATTGAACACCGATTTCTGTCAAAAGTATTTTAACTTTCCACCACGTGTCGATATTCCTTGCTGACAGAGGAGTAGGACGGCTAAGCCGTGGCATAAATTCAGTCGGGTCTGGAAGGGTCAGGCAGCGTAGGTGTGTGTGTGGTGGTTTGTGTGCACGCCTGCATGTCCCCTGGGGCATCGGCTTTGTCAACAAGAGCGAGCAAGATGGTCACTTGCCAGTTGTGGCTGGCGGCAACGTTTGCGCACGGGCAAAAAGGAGTGCGAGATGAGCCAGTAGGAAAGATAGCTGCAACTGTTTACTCAACGTCTGATAACACACACCGGCTCTCTTACTTTACACTCTTGTTCCCGATTCTAACTACACAACCACTCCTGGTTTTATTAACTTGTATATCCTTACACTCTTACAAATAGTCTTATTGTCACGGACAGATAATGAAGTGTTTCCCTGTATCTGTGGCATCTGTGTGCTTTGAAGAGGGACAAACGGGAGAATCATTAGGTTCCAGTAAATTAAATGGAGTTTTAGAGACACGGTAATTGTAGCAGGCTTGTATCTATTGAGGTGCAGTAAAACGCCACCATAACGCGGTAAGTTTTGAACAAGGAATGCGGGGTCGCCCTATTGGAAGGTTAACGAAAAACAATGTTTTTCAGGCAGTCTCCCAGTTACGGTGAGAAAAGCCAAAGGAGAAAAAGCCTTATTCTTTTGTTTTTTAAGTATGTAGGACTGATTCTTACACACGTGAGAAATATATTGTGAAATAACGATAATACTGTAGTGACCCGCTTTGACGGTGCTGTCGGCCCCTTCGGGACGCTGGACATTGGGAACACAAGCTCTGTTTCTCGGCACTCGCAGAGTACAACACATCTGCTGGAAAGCTCCGGAACGAAGCGGTCGGACCCAACTGTTTACAAGCGTGCAGCAGCCGTTCTTTATGGGGGGGCCACGGTTTCACCGCGTTACAAAACCGAGAGCCCTCGTGGAGCAAATTAAGCGACGCCGTAATTGCACGGGTGGGGCTCTCGCTTTCCGACACGCACCTGACTGAGTGACACGTGAATAGAAAAATTACAGCTTGGAAACCGCGGGGCGACGAGGGTTGACCTTTGATAGCTTCATCGCATGCAATTCTAGTGATGAGTAAGTACCCCCCAGGGCTTTCAAAACATGCCGTGATGTAGAGTAGGCTCAGGGGTGCTTAGAAGAGATTTAGAGCAGCGAATAAACCTGTCTCCGTGTTTGATTTAGCAGTCATTTGACCCGGGGAACTGATTTTAACACCTTGCTGCAGTGGTCAGATTTGAAGGCGTTCAAGAGGTGAGTTTGACTCCCCACATCTGATCTTCACACCCCTCCATTTGTGGGCCCCTTCTCTGCGTCCCCATCTTTCCCAGGCCAGCGAGATGCTTCTGTTCAACAGGAAGCTGACGGCCACGGAGGCGTGCGCCCGGGGGCTGGTCACCGAGGTCTTCCCCGACAGCACCTTCCACGCCGAGGTGTGGACGCGGCTCAAGGCGTACGCGAAGCTGCCCAGGAACGTAGGTGTCGCCTCGCGCCGCTCGGGGGGGCCTGCCGAGACTTGGCCGAGGGGTGTGTCAGAGCTGCGTAAAGCGCACACAGCTGTGTGTTGTGAAGTCTGCTTGAATTAATTAGTCCAGATGTTGCGGGTTTCGTGCGAACGTGTATTGGTGTCCCAGGGGAGCGATGGTAAAAAGCTGGGAAACTACCATGTTTTCCACACTCACGCACCCTAAAATGGGACATACTCGATGGGGAAACGAACGGGTAAGTCGCACGTCGCAGGTGTTTCACCACAGCGCCCCCAAAGAGCGGTTAGACACGGGTCTCGCAGCGACGTCCGGATGGAAACGCAACTTCGTTCGTTATCGAGTTCTTATCAAAGACACCGTTGCCGGTGTGTCAGTGCTTAGAATAACAGCAGCACAAAGGCGTCGATATTACTAGCGGGGGGATTTTATACTCGTGCCTAAGAATGTAACGTGAAGAGCAGCCCAGACATAAACATTTAAACAGAAATGTTTGTCTTGTGTATCGCTGTTGAAGCGGCACATCAACTAACAAATCTACCAGGTATGCAGTACGAAGCTGATTGTATGCAGATTTAAAAAAAAAAAAACATTACATCCGTTGAACCGGAGCGTCAGCCGAGGTGAGGAAAAAAGTAGGAAGACGAAAAGGCAAAATGAGGAAACCGTAATGAGGTGAATTTTGTTTAGAGTAGTGCAGTGGGGGACTGGAGTTGGAGTAAATGTGGTGGTGGGGGGGGTTCTGTGTTCTGCGGTGTCAGCGGGCTGACGGGTGTTTGCACACGCAGTCGCTGGCGCTGTCCAAGCAGCTGGTTCGCCACGTCGAGAGGGAGCGCCTGCACGCCGTCAACGCCCAGGAGGTGGAGCGTCTGGAGGAGCGGTGGCTGTCGGACGAGTGCTTGAACGCCATAGTCACCTTCTTCCAGGCTAAAGCCAAACTGTGAGGACCGGGTCCCCGATGCGGGACGCGCTGCCTCAGGTGGCCTCGCCTGCCCGACACGATGACACGCCCGTGAAGGTCTATACGTTCCTGCCTTATATCAATGTAATAAAAGTAAGTCAGTAATACGGGCTTCACATAATTATTACCGCATAACATAGATGTTAAATATTTAATGTGCTGCTAATTTTAACTGTGGAGCAGAGGGTTTCAATGCCAGTGACACCCAGGGTTTATTTACACAGAAGCTGTCGAATTTTGTACGTTTAATCGCAGGTTCTCCCTCGACTTTGGCGTTTACTTGATTCGTGGGACGTGAATCATATGAACGTGTGTATGAAGCTGATCGTGTGTTGGTGTGATTTGTGAGTAAATGTTCTGCAGCTGACATTTAAGGGTTGCTGTAAGAGAAGTTAGCGGAGAGGTGAAGTGGGTCCTAAGGGTGTTAACTGTACGGTGAGTTTCACCGGAGAGCAGTTTGTGTTGTTCTCGCTGGAAATAAACTGCGTTTTTTGAAACGTGTCGACGTGTAACAGTCGTGTGGCACGTTGCGCTGTTAGTTCTACACAAACTGTCCTACAAGGTCGAAGGTCAGTTGTCTTTAGATGAATTCCTCTTTGGATTCACAGAACTGTAGTCACTAGATTAAGTGAGGATTAAAACGATTAAAAAGGTTTAAAACATTTTTTTTGAAGTCGCCATGCCTTAAGAAACCTGTAATGAATAAATTTTGGTTGGATTTAATATGTATGAGTTTTTTTTTTTTTGTATTACACTGAACATGTAAAATCTCTGTTTAACATCCCAGTCTTTTCCGGTTAAGCTTGTTGTCTGTGTTTAGTTGAGATGAACAGAATAATGGAGGTCTCTGTGGTGGAGAGTAAAGATGATCACGCAGGGGCGGCGTGACTGGATACAGGTATCCCTCACTATCTGAACTTGCACTGTCTCAATACTCCCCACAATGAACCGCAAAACCGCCGAAATTCATGCCCGGAACATATTTTTCCCCGTTTAAAATAATCGAAGACGGACTTCTGCTCTCTGGAAAATCACCGTCAGGCACGTTTTCAGGAGCAGGTTAGACTTGGATAACAAGGGAGTTGCATCTGGAACCTACGACATCTTCTGAGACGTGGAGCTACGACTCACTTGACGAACAAATCAACGAACAGACCTTTGGGCCCGGCTGTATTCGTGAGTTGAGGGTCCGGCGTATTTTTTCCCCACTCGCATATGTACTGTGTGCAGATATTACACCCCAGAGACAAGAACAGCAGCCACACGGGTCCAGTTTTGATCAATTTGCGTCAAGGATCGGACTGAGATTTAGGTGAGAAAAATCGTGACGTAACGCCGCGTTGTCAATACTGGGCCACTAGAGGGCGCAATACACCAACCTGAGCCAGCTGAAACGTAACCATAACGGACCAGTTCCTGTTGTTCTATAAATTCTATTACAGTTTTTAGAAAATGTTGTTTCACTCTGGGTTTTTTTGTGTAGCTTGTCATATTTTCAACCTTAATAGTCGCTTCATGTTGAGAAAAGTCAAGTCTGAAGACTGGGTTTTATTCACAGGCAGCATAGTTGGTTCATGCACTTTCTGGACTTTGTTTTGTTTAATGTTAAGATGTGGATGTGGATGGAATTGATCAAAATATATCGTTGGAGATGAATAAAGAGGACCTCATGTTTCTAGGCGTCCGTGAGCTATGACTGCGTGGAAACGGACTAAACATTTTATTTGTAGAAGATGCATGAGCACAACCTCACGTGTACTTATGTTAGACTGTCAAGTAAAACGTGTGAGAAGGTTTCATACATTTTATCAGTGCTGCTCAGATCGTGATTTAATTTCTGATGCTGGATGGGCAGCGGAGAACAGAGCCAACAAGAGACGACTTGAGACCAACAGGTTGCTAATGCACGTTCTCCTAACAGACTTGAGCTCAGCACTGAAGTTCAGCTGCTTAAAGCAAAAAAAAAAAAAAAAAAAAAACCAGTTACATAAATAGTAGATTAAAGAAAAGCTTTGCTGTTGCTTTCAATAAAGCGGAACAGTAGAGTAAACAACGTAAAAACACTCACTTGGTCTAGTCTGTGATCTTTATTGCCTTCTGGGGACATAGGNTGCTTTCAATAAAGCGGAACAGTAGAGTAAACAACGTAAAAACACTCACTTGGTCTAGTCTGTGATCTTTATTGCCTTCTGGGGACATAGGAGACCGTTTTTGACGGGTTACAACGACACATGAGGTCTGCTGCCGGTTTTGCGTTTGCTGTGGAAAAATGGCGTAGTTATTACGGCAAGAAATACCGCGTCACACTCCGCTGCACCTTCATTTACACCAAGGAACACGAGGCTGAAGGATAATTGCTGAAACTACAAAAAATGAATAAAAACAAACACCTACAAGACCTTTCGGCAGAGCGTGAACGTTCTGTAGCATTTCCTTCACGCAAGTCCGCTGTTGCCCACTCCTGCTGCGATGGCCCGAAACGTTTCCGTCTTTTTGCAGGTTTTCGTGCGGATCGATGTTTTCGCTGCTTCCACAAGTGATTTGCCTCTCCAGTTGTCGCTTCCACGCAGTCCTGAGACGACGCTTCCGGGCCCTGTGTAAAGTACCGGGTTTTTTCACCACACTCAACAGAAACTTCTCTCCACTTTATTTCGTATCATTTGAGGTCACGTTTACTTGTCTAACAGCCAGACCTCGGTACACCAGTGGCTTCAGATAGAGCTGCAAGGTTATGGACCAGTTTCAGAAATGAACTATGAAGGATCAGTTATTGTCAAACTGCCTTATACAGCGGATGTACAGAAGAGGATGAAATGGAGCTTCTCCTAGTCTATGGTGAACAGTAGAGTTGATGGGACAAAAATGGTGAACAGGTAGGGACTGATAAACAGATCAGTAAATGGATAGATGAGATAAGAGAAGAACTGGGGAGGTGGTTTGGAGATCAAGATAGGATTGGGACTAAAAGAGATGAGCTTGAAGACCTTGACTTTGCCACAGTCTCTACAGCATTGGCCTTAGTTGAGAAGCAACTGTCTTTCTGCCCAACTGTGGTCATCTTGGGCCACTGATGGAAACGAAACACCAGCACGTCTTCAGTTCTGCCTTTATGTTCTCGCCGGCTTCTCCGATCAGTCTCCTCCTTGAAGGTCTTGGTTAACTCAGACGACTTCTGAGGGGTTCACGTTGTCCACCGGCTCTCAGCAGAGGAGACGTCCAGACATAATAAACCGCCTGCATTTTAACTTGTTTTCACCGGTTGAACTGTGCAGTGGGCACAATATTACTGTCAATATTAATGTTTAAAACGGACAACTTCAGCCCCTCCAAAATATTTTCACTCTCCCAAGTTTTAAGAAAAGTCTGTTGCAGTTTCCTTTTAGTGTCGCACAACACTTTACTGACCCAGACTTGGTGGTCTAGACGACTCGAAACCTTCATTTCCTTTCGTGCAAACGGTCCGAGCAAATTATCGACAGTCAGCTTCGTATTTCACTTTCCTGTCAAGATCGATAGTCGGGGGCATTTCAAGCTGTTCGCTCGCCTCCGCTGGATTCCCGGGCTCTGCCTTGGCGCAGCTTTTTAGTTAAACGTCATTATTTTGTTGTTTCTGCCCTTCGTACAGGCGGGTCCTCCGCTGGGGAAAGCCAACGCGTGAGATCTCAGACGATGGACGAGTGGGAAATGTGCGTAAGTGTTCACGCCCCGTGTGACACACGGTGACGTGCCACGACACCCAGGGGAGTGGAGAAATACAGCAGTAGGACGCGGGTGTTTTCTGTTTGTTAGGTTAACCCCGGACACATTTGCATCAGCAATTTGCATGTTTTCTTCATGACACGAAAATGGAAAAGCAGATACAGCAGAGATTGTAACCGAAGCGCGGCAGCTGCAGCCGTCCTGCGTCAGTACGTCGTAACCAGATGAGGAGCGTCACGGGTGAGTTGTGTGGCGGTGTCGGGGCGGGGGGGTCCCGGACGTCACCGTGTCGCCCAGAGCCGCAAAGAAGAAGACCCGGAGAGGCAATGTGTGTTCAGCACAGTCCAGTTATCACTGCACGTTGATGTGATGTTGGGCCTGAAACCCAGAGCTTCAGAGTTGTGGGGGGGCGAGGGGGGGCATTATTTTGTAAGCAGACCCCGAAAAATTAAACATTATCACAATTACACTGTATTTTATACAGCGCCTTGCAAAAGTATTCAAAGCCCTGCAAGGTTGTCTACGTTGCCTGGATTACAGGTTATACTGACACGTTTTTCCAGTCGGTGTTTTTAGCGCGAACTCGAGTGCTTTAACACAAACCTGACGGCGCCGAAGCAGGTTGTTTCTTTGCAGGTATGTTAAAGAAAATGCCGGTTGCGTAAATATTCAAACCCCTCAGCTTTGGAAACTACACAGATTCACACAGATGAAAAAAAAGTCTTCCTAACAACAAGGTTGTGGGTTAATCGGACATCAGTGGTTTCTACCTTTTAACAACTACAGGAATTAACACGTTTAAAAAAAGTACTTGTTTTAAGGATCACTGGTGACTGAGGGCCTGAAGCAAAGGTGTGAGAGAACGACGGCTACAGAACACAGTACAGGAGTTAGAGGTGAAGTCACAGAAACGCAGCGGCCAGGAAAGGGGTTCAAAATGATTTCCGGGTGTCTGGACCTCCTGGTCAGCTCTGATGGGTCGATAACCAGGAAGAAGAAGCTGCATCTCACCACCCAGATGCTGACCCACCTCTGGAGGAGCCGCAGCGGTCAGCGGCCGGACGTGGAGGAAAACCGCATCAGTCCACAGTATGGGAGGGCGGCGAGAAAGGAGCCATTTTTCCAAAGTCCTTTCACAGCACATGTGGAGTTTGCCAGAAGGGTGGGAAAAATGCCTGTGGTCAGATGAGGTCAAGATAGAGGTTTCTGGCCAAAATTCACCATCCCTGCTGTGAAGAAGGGCGGTGGCAGGGTCGTGTTGTGGAGATGCTTTTCGTCAGCGAGGATGGGGCGTCTTGTGAAAACGGAAGGTTGAACAGATGGATTCTGGGCTGCTTTACATTCCAAGGAGGGCACTGCTGCTGCTGCCGCTGCTGCACAAGGACCAGGGGGGCCGTCAATGACCTGCTCAAGAACACGCTGCAGATGCACAGGCGTCCGAGGCCCACTGAACTGGGTCAAGACCGGGTTTCTGAATTATTTTTGGAAAGGACAGATAGGTTTATGCACATGCCAGGGAGGGAGGCACCGTCACCAGGATTTACGGGGGGTTTAAGAAGGCCACTGTGAGCCGAGGGCTTAAAGTGTTTGTTTGCTTTATCGGGACCACTTAATCCAGGGAAGCCCTCCTGTCCTCTGTTGGCACAGGTACCTGCTTTTGGGTGACACCTGTGCCCAGAGGAACCCCCTGACCCCTGGTAGAAGCCACAGGTGAAGCGTCAGGGCAGAACACTGCGTGGAAAGTTGCTGTAATGATAGATAGTTTCTTCATAGATGGATGGATGGATGCGTAGGTGGTTGAATGAATAGATAAGCAGATAGGTAGGTCAATGGATGTATGGGTAGGTAGGTAGGTGGTTGGATGGATGGATGGATGGATGGATGGATGGATGGATGGATAGATAACCAGGTAGGTAGGTGGTTGGATGGATGGATAGAAAGATAACCAGGTAGGTAGGTGGTTGGATGGATGGATAAGCAGGTAGGTAGGTCAATGGATGGATGAGTAGACAGACAGACAAAGCAGTTAATCTTTGAGGAAACAGTCCTTATTTGACCCCTAACTATCTCATTGTTCCACTGTGTTTGGGGAAATCTACCAAAATGTTGTGGTGTATAAAATAAAAAAGTCACCAGATTGGAAACGGTCATCAATTTTATGCGAATAACCACAACTCTGTCGTCACAACCCTTTACGTTTTTTCTCTGTTCTGTGAAGGTGACGGGTGTGGTGACTGTTCACTGCGCGTTTTCCACTTCTGTGCCCTTCGCACCGACCTGAGCCTCACGGAGGAAAGATTCAAGTTATCGCAATTGAGGTGCCGGTTTGTTTGTCGAACGGTGGAGGTGTGATAAAACGCCGACGAGAACACTGGTGTGCCTCCAGTGCTGTGTGGAGATGTTGGAGAAAAATAAGGTTTATGGGACAGCTGTGAACCTGTACCTGTAAGGTAGTGAAAGTGACAAAAATAGCTACTGACTGAAGATCCAGTTACGCTCATTCATTATTTTCCCTTCGCGGGAAGTGACGTCAATATAAAATCGGTGTCATTTTTTACTCCGTTCCTACGCTGCGACCGACCACATCTGAGCGGGATTGAGCTAAAAGACGGGGGCGTGAAACCAGAAAGGTGTCGGCACTTTTTCCACGCCGCCGTCTCTTGAAAAACGCCTCCTCGGCGGCTCACGATCTCCCAGCTTCGCACCCCGGCGCTCGCCGATCCGCAATCGTGCTCTTTGCCTCTCCCCCCGCGAACGTTTTTTAAAGCACCGGCGGCTTTTCAGACACTCGCAAGTTCTTCCCGCGCAAAATGCGCTTCAGTTTCCGCAAATCGGTCCCGTTCGAGGAAAAGACGGCAACTTACGCCATTCGGCCGCCGCGCGCTTTAGTCGCCCGTCCTCCGTTTTGAGGAATGTAAATGACTTCTCTTGTCGGAAAGAGCGGCTTCCGATCGTGCGGGTTTTTCGTCCGCCTATCGCAGATTCGTCCTTCCAGCACTTGGAACTCGAACGTGTAAAAAATTTGTTGCCAGACCAACAACTTCCACGATGTCTTAAGGTGGCCGGTAAGATGTCAATGGTGGGCGGAGCCGTAAGGGTGTACGTGAATTTAAAAGGTGTGCTTTTTTTTTTCCCCCACGTACGCAGATACAAAAGACTGATAGACACGTAGGAAAAGCCTTGTGGGACCCTACTCGAGATGGAGACAGGGGTGAAAGGTCCTTCGCAAACCCATCGTTCTCCCCCAGATCCGGCAGCCTGCGCGCAAACCGCTCCGGTTCAAAGGCTGTTATACAGTGCGCTCACACTTTTTAAAGCGCTGTGATTAAAAAAACAACACGGCGGGCCGAGCGAGGCCGTGACGACACGCGCAAACCCGCCGAGACGCGGATGATTCAACCAACGGGGGACCAGTCTTGCTTCTCTGAAAGCCTCCTTTCATCCCTCAAATGTCAGGACAGCACTTCAGACGCCATGCAAAATTGAGGAGGAGAGTCTCCCGTCATCTCTGTGCTCTGTTTGCATATCAGCTTTCCCAAGTGCCTCTGGAAATACCAGCAGCGCTCGGCTCGACGGTTGAACCGTGACGGCAAGTGTGCGGCGCTGTCACGAGGGCTGTAGATGTCTTAACCTGGCGGGGGGGTGGAATGTCGCGCAACGTTGAGAGGGCGCTGGCTGAAAAAAGATCGCCGCCAAGATACGAAAACGAATTTCCATATCAACCGACGGATGACGCCGGCTTCTCGGAGAGATCTGGAAAGTACGTTAACGTTTGAAAATATCCAAGCAGGTCGACAGGTGCCTCTGCGCCTCGGTGAAGCAATGAGAGACGTCGTTTCGCTCGCTTTTTCCATATGCGCCCATCCCTCAGCACGTCTTCGTATTCACCCCCACCCCACCCCGTCTGTGTTTTGTGCGCCTGTGTCCGTGTTCGTACCGCTCTGGAAACCTGTCACAACATCCGAACCGCGAGCGGAGATGTGTGACGCGCGCTGAGCCTTGTTGAGGGGGATCTGCCGTGCCTTTGCGCCAAAACATCGTCGCTAAACGTCCATTTGTGTCCGAGGAGGACCGAGCGAAAGAGAGAGAGCGGTGATGGTTGGTTAGTTACATCAGTACTTTGCAGCGTTTTAGCAACATTTCGAGGGAACTGGTGGTTTTTTTTTCCCCGGTTTAAAAACAGATCAGGGACAAAAACCTGTACGAGGTGTACGAGGTCTGACCTCCATGTCACAACTGACGTGATGCAGTGTTAAATTTCTATACAGGCGCTTGTGTTTGTGGGACGGTTCCTCACCTCCGTTAGCTATAACAGGTCTGTTATCCACGCCGGTGGAAATATCGAAGTGGAGCTTTACCTGCGTCGGGTGATTTCCTCAAAAAAGGAATCATAATAGTGACCCGCTGAACTAATGAACAATTGGTGCTGAGCATCAGAACTGCTGACATCCAGTTTGCTGCATTACCGGATGGTGAACTTTTGGGAGCGGAACTTGTGGCTCAGGAACACCGGAGACGTCTGCAGGTTGCTGTTCTTTTCCACCATAGAGCTTCTTGTTAACAATGGTGTCACGCTCTGGATTTGCATAATTTTGCATTTTTTCTGCAAAATCGCTCCAAACCGGCGCTCGGGTTACAGAGATCGCATCTCACAACGTTACGCGTTCCAAGCAGTAAAATCTTTGGAAAAAAACTGAAATATCACAAACAAATGATTTTTTTTTTGATTTTTGAACCTGTTCGATTCGCCCCCGCAGGCGGCGCAGGTGAAGCAGCACCTCCCCAATAGAGGGGCTCCTGCACGTCCACCTGCAGAAGGTCACTTTTCCTAGGAAAGCCAAGTGAAGATAAGAGCGTGTGAATTTCCGCTGGGAATATTATTAATATTATTATTATTATATTTTATCAGCTCCAGGAACATTCTAGTCATGCTCTTCAGACCTTGTTCTGCACTCACTGGTGATGTTCTGCATTTCAAAATGGAAAAAGATGTCATGAACTAGTGAAGTATGAACAGGTGAAGTATGAACTAGTGAAGTATGAAAGTGTGTTACTGGAACAAATATAACAGTTAATACTGACAGTTGATATGATCCTTCACTGCAGCGACACACTGCTGAGCTGGAGAAACGTGCGTGTTGAACGGAGTCGACTGTCTTCGAGGTCCTTCACCAACTCTCTAACATGAACAGTTGATATAAAAGTGCACGTATTCCTTCTGCCCGGTACAGCATCAGCTCAAGCGGAGATTCTCAAATTCTCGACATTCGTATAAATAACGTATCACACAGTAAAATAAAGCACTGAAAGCGCCGGTCGGAAGTTTGGTTACAGGAACAGACTGCTAACTGACAGCAGCTGCTCAATGTAACTCTCTTTATTTGTTTATCTACTTCCTTAATTCGCGTTTTTTGCTTTCCGGTCTCACGTACGTTTATGTCGTAACCTGACGCAACCACGTGCAGTCACACACTTTTCCATTCATTCACTCATCCGCTCATTCATTCATTCGTACGTTCGCCTCGCCGCGGCGTCCCCCGTGCCGGGCCGTGTTGGCGCGTCACCGTCCCAAACCAGGGAACGTCAGGCGAACGCCAGAAAAGAACACGGAATATCTGACCCGAAGTCACGCCTCACGGGTGCGTTTCCACGGTAACCCGGGCGAAGGTTCCGGAGCTCATTAGAAGTGGCGGCCCATCGAGGGCCCGAGCGGAGCTGTGCTTTCTTGCACTTGACAGGTGGGCTAAAGTTTCGTTCTGGGCCCGAGGCAACGCGTACAGCGGGGTCCCCGCGGCTTCCAGCACGACGCCCTATTAGATCATGGCCATGCGTCACGGCGCCGGCACTTTAGCGTTATATAAACCACTCCCGACTCTCTGAAGTAAATTGGGGCATCTTGGCGGGGGGGGCGAGGAGGAACGCTGATGCACAAAACGCTGTGAATCAGCTTCTGAAGACAAAAGTACCGTCAAAGTACAAAGAAATTAAAGACGCTTTATTACCACAGCTGGGGGGAGATGATAACCGCCAGGGTGGGGGGGGGTGTCAGTCTATTACGAGGGGCTGGATGATGGAAGGATGAAACAGGGAGGAAATTGAGGGGGACATTTGGACTAAGTGCTCTGGGTGGACCGTTGGGCTTGTTTTCCGTTGCCGGATGGAGTTGGGATCAAAGCACAATGCGCTGTATTGTTGGGCCTCATGTGTTACCTAGTTAACCGGGTTGTTTAGAGGTGGGTTAACTAGGGGTCCAGTGTTGTGCCTGCTGGGCCTCTAAATGGGGCAGCAGCGGGCGAAGTCAGTTTCCCAGCTGTATGAAGGAGTGAATGTGGTCCATGTAATAAAGACTTGTCGCTCCTGTTTCCTCTCACACTCCAGAAATGTGTTTCGGGCGAATTGGTGACCTGAGACGACCTGGTGTCCCGTCTCCGATATGTGTGACAACAACAACAATAATAATAAAGATTTTGCATAGTGGAAGTGAAACCATCTCCAGCTCAGAATCAGCAAAACAGAAGAACTGCTGGTTGATCTTTGCTGTGATGCCTGGTTGCAGCCGAGGGTGCAGATGTGGAGGTGGTCCGGTCCTACAGGTACTTGGGAGTCCACATCAATGCCGAGCTGCACTGGTCCCCCAGCACTGATGCTGGGTAAGAAAAGCGAGCAGCTGTGGTGTCTCAGATGGCCGAGGTGCTTGAACTTGCCGGCAACATCTCCTCTGCGTGTTCTACCAGGCTGTAGGCCCCGGTGTGGTTTGTTTTACTGCTGTACTGAGCGGGAAACATCACTTCTGCTCAGAGGTGCAGACTCAACCAGCTGGTGAAGAAAGCGGGTTCTGCTGTGGGATCAGAGCTCTGATTCTGTGGACGATTCGGTCAGGATGAGGAGGAAGCTGCAGACCATCATGGACGTTGGCTCACATCTCCTAAACGCAGTGATCAACACGAGCTCTTTCAGCCACCGGGTCGTTCATCTTAGTTGGAGCAAGAAGGGCTTCTGGATCCAACAGCCATCCGCCTCCGTAACGCCACGCAAACACCCGTCTGAAGTTCTGTGCCGCCCTGTCCTTCGCCCAGGAAACATCTGCGCTGGAGAAATCCTCCATTTGTATAGATGGAGTCACTGTCATGGATCAGCTGCTGTGCCTGTGACAGAATCACTCAGCCGGAGTCACTTGCACTTCCTCTGCCCTCAATTGGGAATTTTTAGCTTTTGCTTTTGTTTACATTCTTCTTCTTCTGTCAGTGGCACAGCAGGCAGCGCTGGTGCCCCACGGTCCCCGGGGGGTCCGGTTGTCTAATGAAATTGTTTGCAGGTCATTTGATTTGGCAAAAGCTAAAAACAGGTATTTATACACATGAAAGAATAAATTTCAAGTTAAATACATCAAAGTAATAATTTTTATAGAGCCAGAGAACATTTACATCTAACACATTGGGACGTCTTTCCCTTACACTCGGTACTAGTTAGCAGGTTATGGTTAGGGAGCTGGGGGTTGGGGGTTAGGGGGTTATGGTTTGGGGGTTATGG